>VXBZ01012253.1:222720-260036 GCA_013399135.1 Heliornis fulica
TTTTTGTTGGTGTTGATTTGTTTGTTTTCCTCTCCATAAGCATCACTGATCCTGTAGCTCTGAGAACAATACTAATTTTGACTATAAGCTGAATAAACACGATTTTGCAGTCATAGGTGGAGAACATTTATCAACACCGTGGTGTCACTTCAAAGAAGTAACTTTTCTAACCTAATACTTTGAAGTTGTCTTGCTTTTCCAATAGTGAATACAATAAGTTGTAAAACTCATGTGGATTCAGCCATTAATGTTTACAGGCTATGACAGGACCTTGCTTCAATTTGGGGGCCTATAATTCTGCCTTGGTGAATGCTTGCTCATTTTTTGTTATGTCTTTTCAGCTTGTAAACCTGTTTGGCTTTCTAGCAGCTTCCTGAGCTGAAAATGGTTGTCACTTGAAATATTCATTGTCAAGCACTCTCCTGGCTTGTCTGGCAGAGCAGTGGTGTGTTCTCACAGGAGATGCAGGTTTGGGGAAGAAACCACCCCTGATCTCTAAGCTGGCAAATGCTAGAGCGTAGCCTCCAAGGAGAGGAATGAATGATGGGGTGTTTTGCAAGGAGCTGTGAAATGCTCATTTGTTCTGGAGCACTATGAATCTTTTGACTTGGGAGTGGGTCTTTAGGCTAAAAGTCTGAAAGTCTGTGGATCCCTTAAAAGATAACCCAGATCTCTTAATAATAGCTTACATAATCCAGTGCCTCTGTATGGTGCTTGGATGGCTGCGCTCCACACCTTGCAGTGAGTATGTGGACTGGAGTGAAGCCCTGGTGCAGTTCTCTTCCCCTTGAGAAAGATGATACAGATGAGTCTCAGGAATGTGACCATGTGAACCCAGGAAAGGAGAGTGGCAGAGGTTGTTTTGTAACATTATTAGTCAAACTTCCCAGAATCACAGTTGTCATCCAGAAATCACTAAACAGTTTTGAATTCCAGTGAATAATGTGACCTGGTGAGTCATGAGAAACTAAAAAAAATAGGTAAATAGTTTTGTTTGAACATTTGAAGATATTAATTCTTTATTGTGATGTAAATACTGCATGACATTGTTTTGTTTTGTATTCTTTTCTTACTATTCTGAGAGTGAGAAGGGAGGACACCTGGTAGTAGCATTTCAGTTGTAGGGCAGGTACGGGTTTAAAAAAGGCAGCACCCATTTTTTCCTTGAGAGCCTTGTCACTTGTTGCTTTTTTGCTGCTAGAAAACCTGAAGCTCGGCAGTTCCCTGCCACCTCTTCAAATACATGCCAGAGCTAAAAGGTGTATCTGCCTCTCAGTGATCTGTGGGTTAAGGGGAAGGAAAGGCAGGTCTTGAGAAGGCCGTGAGATCTGTGGCTGGAGTGTGGATGGGTGATGGTGCTGGATGCGTTGTGCTTATGCAGATTTCATCCCACATTCTCTGTTAGCCAGGTTGAATTATCGATGGACATGAATTGAACTCCAGTTTGAAATAAGACAAATTAAAAGTTAAGATACCAAAGGCAGCCTCCACATTGACTGGTAGAGGTAACATATGAGTGGAAGGATGCAGTAGCCAAAGCAGTACACAGTTTGTCTCCGCTGGCTCCTTGCCTGCTCCGTGGCAGTGACAGAAGGCTGTAGCGTCACAGCTTCCTGAAGTTAAGTCTCCTTTTTGCCATCTTGGCTGTGTTGGTAGGATAATCCTGTCTTTTGCTTCCCCATTGTACTCCAGGCTTGTGAAAATGGTGGTGTTTGCATGCTGCTTTCGTTCTCTATCCAGGAATCCACGGGTTGATATGGAAAAAGCGCAGAAGAGTCCAACTCCTGCAGCACTGCTAACGAGCTGCTTTTCCACCAAAGGCAAGAAACTTGTGCAGTAGTCAGAGGGAGTTTCCTTCAACCAGTACTGGTCTATGTGAAACACATGAAGCTGCTGCATTTCTCACTTTGCGGTTCACACACTTAGTGTAGCCATTGAACACAGTGTAAAGCTTCATACTATTGCATGCTGCTACCTAAAATCATCTGAGATGATTTTGAGATTTCATTTCATATTTCATTGTGGTGTTTTAGAACTGAAATTAAATTCCAAACTGTCTTTTGGTGCTTGGTGATACATTCACAGAATCACAGAATGTCAGGAGTTGGAAGGGACCTCGAAAGATCACTCAGTCCAACCCCTGCCCGAGCAGGATCATCTAGATCAAATCACACAGGAACACATCCAGATTGGTCTGGAATGTCTCCAGAGCAGGAGACTCCACAACCTCTCAGGAGACTCCACAACCTCTCTGTGCAGCCTGTGCCAGTGTTCTGCCACTCTCACAGTGAAATAGTTTTCCTTACATTCACATGGAACCTCGTGTGCACCAGGTTGGACCCATTTCCCCTTGTCCTGTCACTGTCCATCCCCGAGGAGAGCCTTAATTTGTAAATATTTCACAAGCATGTGGCTAGTCATCCTTGGTCTTTTTTAAGAAGAGTGGATCTGTATATATGTGCAATGCTGAATGCATATGTAAATACCTACAGGACTGAGGAAATCAATCCCATCATACCTAAAATGTTGTGTTCCCAAAGCAATGAATCCCAGTGCAGATTTGTGTACAGCCTGTCCCTGGAGATACTGATGCTGTTGTTTCATGATTGTGTTAATTATGTGTGTTATCCTTTGGATCTAAATTGTTTACCTCATGTACTAGTGGAATTGGTCCAAATCAATTCTTTTGATAACTTGTGAGTCTTGAAAGTACTTATTCTCCATCAAGTCTATATAAATAAGATACCTAAGCCAGCCAGCTTATATAGTTGTTTGTATCATAATACCAGAAAGAGTCACTAGAAAACTAGTTGCTGTAATATCAGAATTTTACTGTATTTTCAGCACTTTTGTGTCTTAGATGACCTTGCTGTCTTCTAGCTAGACTTGTTACCTAATGAATCTAAATAAAAATTCTCACTCTTGGCACCATTAAGCATTCAGTTTTTTTAATTGTCTCAGAAAGCAAGTTTCAGTACATCTGTCCAGAGATATTTTCTGGGATTTACATTTAGAAATGAACAGGTTATTGAATCTCTTTAATGTACACTGTGGGGTTCTGCATCATTCACAGCTTTTCATCAGTGAACATGAGAAGTAAATACATACTGAAAGTCAAATGACAGTGCATAAAGTCTTTAGCAGTTTTGACATACGACTGTCACACAAATACCCCCAAACACATTTCAGATTTTTCTTCATGAAAGCATTGGTGTGAGTTTTTTGCCAACCTTATTTAAAATCTGTTTGAGCACAGGTATGACTCTTGTCTAGGTACCTCTTGTGTACAGTAACCAAACAGTGGATCATAGGAGTGAAGACTGAGCGTATTTTTCATGACCATCAGCTCTGCTGGTTTTGAGGTCGGCAGGATGATCACAAGGTGGTAATTTGGGTAGCAGTTGACACGTGCTATAGAGTAAATAACTTGTGACTAGTTTGGCTGGTATGAATCCTGTGCAGTTTGAAGTTGTCTGTTACACCATCAGACTGTGGAATCCGTCAGCTTCAATGGAGAGATGGTTATAAAAGCCCATCATAAGTTACCCAACAGATCTGCTCTGCTCCCTTGGAGCATTTTGTACAGTCACTTTTTTGGTACAGTAGTTTTGTAAGAAGGAGACTGAGCATAGGTGGTTTTATGTGGCAATTAAGCTGAATTAGTTTCTTTGAAAAGTGGTTTCTGCTCTTTGGATGTTTCTTTGTGCCAATACTCTGCCCCGGAGAGCAGATGATGGAGACTTTGTATGTCCTCAGGAAAACATTGCTCTCGTAGCAGAAGGCACCTTCCCTTCTCATGAGAGGGTGTGTTTGCTCAGTTCAGACAACTGAGTCGTGACATTGCCACTTAATATCATGTTTTTGGTAGCAGCATGGATGCTGATTCAGGAAGGAGGGATCTAGCCCAATACTGCTGATAAGTCAAAGTGAAGAGTACTTGTGCTGGAGGTGATGTGCCTTAAGATTACCACACTTTAATCAGAGTCATTGAAATGAAAGTGGTTAATGAAAAATCAGATAGTAAATGTAAAGCTTTGTTCTTTCTTTCCTTCCCTGCTGTTTATGGAAAGCTTAGGGGTATTATGACTCTCTAAACTAAATTCTAATGATGAAAAAGCATAGAGGAGGCAAGTTGCTGCTACTGCATAGGAATTAGACTTTTAGCAATTTTTCGTTTTATTTTTCAGCTTCAGTAAACTAATCAATATTTCTGACACTGAAAAATGTGTCCTTAACATTGTCTATTACCATATCTTCTCAGTGTACAAGTTTGTTACAGCTATCTTCTAATTTTTTATGTTGGCCTTCTTTGCCCTGGGTGGAAAAAAATAGAGCAAGTAATGACACGTATTATAAAGATTAATCAACTGTAAAGAGTGTAATTGAACACACAAGTGTAGTCATTACTTGATTAATTACTTCACTAAAATAATGGGTCTTCTACATATATCAGAATATTACACAGTGGTGATGGGAAGCCAGTTTTTGGAGACCAGGACTGCCTTCAGTTCCTACACTGAACAGACTTCCCTACCTTTCCTTCTGTCTGCTATACCTGCTTTTATTTCAATGTTTGACTTGAAGAAACCCTTCTTTTCCTAGCAGAATTCTGTCATCCTAACTTTATCCTTTAGAGTAAATAACCTCTTAGGTGAACTTCTACTTTCCATATGTTACCTGGTGACCTAAGGAGTGTATATGGAAGAGTTCATTCCGAGGAAGTGTGGAGAAAATAATGTCACCCGTGGGATTTAGACTGAAGTTCATAGACAAAAATGTATATATTGAAAGTATATTATTATGCTTCCACTTTTTAATTCTTAATATATTTTTTTCCTAAACTCAGAACTCGACAGTTCATGTTGTAGTGATGAGATGCATCCATTACTGCTCTCAGAGCTCAGTGCTGGGTGTGAAGCTCACGGGCACGTGTGTTCCTGGTATTGCCAGTCTGTGTGTTTCCTAGCAGGGTCAGGACCAGCTCGGGCTCAGGTGGGTTTGAAGCTGACAAGTTGTATGCAGAAACCTGCTTTAGATGGGCAGATGTATTCTGGTATCACTTGTTGTAATACTTTTACAGAAGAGAGATTAATTAATCTCAGAGTGGTTAACTGCAGTACAGTCATTAATTGTGTTAACTAAGCAGGCTGAAGTAGATACTGTATGTCTTGGTGTTTGAGCCATGGTCAAAGCCCAGGTGAGCACTGAAACTAAGGAGGAAAAGTAGCCCTCGGTGGTTGCTGCTTAACAGTAAGAGTTCACACTAGTTCTTCTGGCATTTTAGAGGCCATAGGAGTTGACTTAATGTGCACTTATATTTTAATATTATGGAGGAAAATGTATGTGGCCTCTGCAGGTGACCACTGTAATGCAAGCTTCATTTGTGTGTCTTTGGAACCCTAGTAAATGATGAACCTGTGTTTTTCACAGCATGGACATGCTGACATACTGAATACAAGCTTGTCATGCATCTATCTAAACTGCCTAGTGCAGTGAATGCATTGGTTAGTTATTACACCTAATAACCTCCTACAATATCTAATTTTCAGTTGTGCCTAATTACATTATTTCTTGAATAAAAGGGTTTTTTTTTGCTAACAAAACATGATTTTTTCCTTGAGATGGTTGTAATTTTCAAGTTCAGCTTTCTATGTGAAGTCTGTTTTTTTGAGTTACTTAAGCACTAAAAAGTGCTGACTATTTCAAGTGTTATTGATCAGTGCAGAAAATTTATTCAGTGCTTTAAATTGATCTAATGCTTCAGGAATCTTGGAGAAATATGTGGGAAAGGCGTGTGTCTTTATGTTTTCCTCAATTTTTCTGCTTATTACTAGGGCTTTGAGTAAACAGTTTATCCAGAGAGGTGTGAAGAAGATTCTCGGTTCAGCTAACTATTACTGCTCAGCCCTGAGGGATATCTGTGTTAGCTCTGGTAGCAGAAGCCTTGTCAAATTCAGATAAGTGAAGTTGCCCAGCCCATGATAAAAACTGAGGATGCTGAAATTGCATGGAAGTGTGATTCAGACTCCTCAGGTGCTGGGGCTTGCCGTGGTCCTGTGACAAACCTAAAGAATTTGCTGGGGGAGGATTTTATCTTGAGTCAGTGTTTGCCCATTTTCCTGAAAGTGCTGGTTGAGCCTTACTCAGTGATGCAGGAGGCACACAGAGTCTGGAGTAGCGTGGTGTAGGGCATTCCCAGTGGATTCCACACAGAGCATCTCGTATCTGTTGTGAGCAGGCTGCTGAAAACCTTGTGAGAACCTAATAGGGTTCTACACAGGAGTGTTCTGTGCTTACAGCAGGGAAGTTCATACTGACTTGTGAGGCTGCACATAGGTGTTGCCAGCAGCTGCTTGCTGACACCTGCTCCTTCGGTGACAATGGGTCTGTCGTTTCTGTGGGAGCTCTGTCACTTCTGACATGCCACTGTACAGCTTGGTACTCCCTGTTTGTTGTGTCAGCAAGGCAGAGTGAAGATAGAGGAGTAACCTTTCGTTTTCTCATGGAGAGGGTAGATTGAAAGACCAAGTCTTACTTTCTTGGTCTTGTGTGAGGCATTTCTGTGCTTTCAAAATGAGTGCACTGCTTAGAAGTTTGTCTCTGGTGGAGCCACTTTGTCATGAGCTGGTGGCCAAGAGTCCCCTGTGAGGTAGAGATGAAAGTAGCCCCGTGGAGCACTGTACATCTGTCTCACTGGGATTCACTGCACTTGAGGCAAGCCTGATTGCAGCACTTTGGTAGAAATTAACAGTGCTTTGAAGACAGGGAGGTTAGTGGTAGACAGGATGAGAAAGTTTACCTTCATGTAAATAGTATTAGGAACTTAGTAAACTTATTTTNCTAGAGCCCCACTTACATTTTGTGGTAGAAAACCAGGACTGGGTTCTGTGAGGCTCTCAGTCTGCACCTCATGAGCAGTGAAGCACTTACACAATGAACAGTGGAGAAGGGTGGTGGTGTGCTGTTTGTCATTTGTGCTGCTTAGTTGTGTATATCACTTTTGCAAAGCATATAAAAATAGATGGTTAATAACTTTGTATAAATAGAAGCTCTTAGGAGTGTGCCAGAATGTGGCCTCGAGTGCTAAAATTCAGTATGTTATTGAAAAGCATGTCCCAGAAAGCAAAGACCCCTGTGGATATTTTTGTTACCTTAACAGTAACAGGCTGCCAGTGAATTTAAATTATGTTCACTACTGTTGTCATTCCAAGAGAATTCCTTTTATGCTTAAAATGTGAAGAAATGTTGAAATTCAGCACTGGTGCTTAAGTAAAAACCTGTTCAGGGATTTAGGGCTCTAGAAATATTTGGATGTATTCATTTTCATTAAATCCTAAATTGACTTTCTTGTCTCTCTACAAAAAGTGGGAGTGGAAATGAAAACCTGGCAGTAGTTTGAGCTAGACCAAAAAGTCAAGGAAGTAATCAGGTGTGCTTATGTTAATTTTGTTTGCACAAGCCTACTGCTATAGGTCTCTAAATTTGGATGAGATCCGTGGGATTGTACATTATTTTAGTGTCCTAAAAATTGAGAAATAGCTGGAACCGAAGGTTATTTTCAATTAGGATTGCAAATTGGGGTTTTTTGCAGTACAAAACTCCAGTGATGTCATCTACTATGAAAGTTGATAGCAAGCTACTCTTCACTATCATTAGCTACTCATAACCTTTATTTTTTGTGAATATAGCAGTGTCTTCTGAGCGGAGACCTCACTGTGGACTGTGGCTTCCTGACAAGGGGGAGTGAGGGTTGATCTCCTCTCATAATGACCAAGGGAATGGCATGAAGCTGTGACAGGAGAGGTTTAGGTTGGATGTTAGGAAGAGGTTCCTCACTGAGAGGGTGTTTGGGCACTGGAACAGGCTCCTGAAGGATGTGGTCAGAGCACTGAGCTTGACTGAGGTCAAGAAGCGTTTGGATGCCGCACTCAGCTGGCCTTGTGGGAGGAGGAAAATGGATGGAAATGGCAGGAGAAAATGAGCTATGAGCCAAATGTAGAAGATGAATGGCAGGTAGAAGCAAAAGCTGAATCAGTAGGAGTTAAGAGAAGGGAAGATAGAAAACGTTGTGTACGGTGAGGTACCATAGTGTTACCTGCCAGGAGTACCCAGCTGTCATTGTTCGGTGTAACAAGAGCCTGCGTGGAAACAAATCATGTCTTTCTTTTTACTGTCTTTCAGACTTAAATGATACTAAAATTCTGCCACAAAAATTATTCTGGATTCTGGACTGTTAAATATGTTAGAGAGGAATTTTTAATGTCTAAATGTTTAATTTTTAATTTTAATAAAGGTCGGTTGTCATGATTCTTTCCTCAGTGCAGCCATTTATGGCTGAGTCACTTCAGGGTACTCTTGTCAAAATCTGTGTGCATCACCAGAGTCACAAGCTCCATTGAACTACAGTATGTGATTAATCTGTAACACCAGAGCTCTATGCCAGCTCTTTTAATTTCATTTTCCATTTTAGTTACTGTTGTGTTCAAACATTATTTGGGGTTTGGTGGCTTGATTATTGTTTTTTTCCCCCCATAAGTTTTATAACACCCTTTCTAAACAGTGGGAATTTGGGCTCAAACCCAGTAGATTCTTATTAATGCCTACACATTTTCAGTTGATTTTACATGCAGGAAGATCTGGACATGCCCATGAACACATGAAGCAGGTTGACAGGGTGCAGTTACCAGGCTCAGAAAACAAAAGCCTTCACTTACTGTTGAAAAAGAGACTGAAACATAGTTTCCAGGTGAGTAAGGCATGAAAAACACATTTATGAGAATTGGGCTGGGGCACATAAGAGTTTATTATTGGTCTTTGGGTTTTTCCTGGTTTGTTTGTGTTTTGTGTTTGTTTTTTTTTTTTAAACTTCACCAAACCAAGAAATTTCTTACCAGTTGGTCATTTAAAGCCTACTGGTTGGTCTTCTTGTGTATGTAATAATTGCACAAATCTTGTCCAAGCATATTGTATAAACTTAATGTTATGCTGAAGAAGGTGTCAGCTGCATGTGTCACAGTGTCTTTATTTTCCCAAACCAGCAGCAGTTTTTAAAATAGAAGGACCTACAGGAATATAATGAAAAAATGGATTTAAATATTTGTTTCATGGAAGTAAATTGCTAAAGCCTGTTTTTCTGTAATAAAAATCAAATACTCATAAAGACAAAAACTTACCAGCAATCATTTAATCTCAAGGACTGGGTGAACTGGCCTAGTTCTGCAAGAACAACTAATAGAAAGAAACACTATTTTTAGAAGTACTTCATTAATATAGAAACACCCAACATTGCATTCTGCATTTGTAATTTCCAAAATGCTATTAAAAATAACACTTTGGAGTGACAGTTCTTATGAAATCTAAAAATAAAAGGCCACCTGTGTTCAAATGCTAGTAACTCTACTTGTAAATCACTTAGATTATCACTTAGATTGCTTATTATTTGCAGATGTGATTTTTTTTTCTGACACTTATGCACTGCACAAATCAACCTGGTATATACAAATCAAAAGTTACTCAATTAATATAAAAAAATCGGATGTCACATGAAATGTCATTTAATGTCAAGGCTGGAATGAGCAAATAAATTTCCTCATCAGCTTAATTAACAGAACAGGTAACCAAGTCAAGCTAAAGTACTTCAAATGATATTAGAGCTGTTTTGAATGGGGTTGCACTGTTGAATTTTAATTGGAAATTAACTTTACAGGTCAAGGAAAAACATTATTTTACTTCATTGTTTAATACTGGACAGACAGGCAATAAAAGCTGAGCATCTTACATAGAACAGGCTAAGCTTTGGAGTCCCCTAGTCTGTAAACTGACATTTGATTATTATAATTCAGAAATTACTAGTTTATTTAAAAATCTAGATCTAAACTCATAAGAGTTCTCCATGATTTTGAGTTTTGTAATGATACTGATTAATGACAAAAGACTGGGCTCCACTGTGCTAAGCACCGGACAGAGGTACAGAGTGGAGAAACTAATGGTGGTGAAGAAAAAAAATAGTATTATTCCTCATTGTGAGGGTGAGCTGAAGCACAGAGAACTCAAGTGATGGCTGATTAACAGAAATTCAGGAGATACGTGGTGGAACTAGGGCTGTATGCTGCATCTTAATCTCAGTAATTTAACCTTATAATGATCTTTCTGCTTTTCATTTTCCACTTAATGTCCATGTGAGTAACAGAGAGTAAGTTCATGTTTTCAGAGGGCTTTAGTTGGAATAGTCTGGTGGTTATTTTTTTCTGAACACTTTAAGTGATGGGCAAATGGGAAGCAAAGATGGTGAAGTGAAAGGAACAAAAGAAGTAGTAAAGTGATTTTTTGAGAAATGTGCTGACATTCTTATCAGCCACAGAACGACTGGAAGAAATAGATTCCCCTTAGAAATAGAGTGTTCTCCCATGGTAAATATAGAAGGTACTTAAAACAGAGAAGTGAATATATATCATTTTACTTTATCTGTATTAATGTTCCTGAATAAGCTAAGCAGGAAGGAATCACTGCAGTACACCTTAAATACTTCAAAAGCAGAGCAGAAATGATCGACAGTCTGACGTAGGTAGTGCTGTCTGCTAGAAATCCAGATCACATTTGGAATGCAAACTCAGTAGAGTTACCTCACTATATTATTCAGGTACTGCAAGTAGCTCAAATACTTAAATCTTGATACCTTTACCTTCTTTGCTGTTTGAAGTGGGTTTATTCTTTCCTTTGCTTTTTTTATAAGGTCGACAGTTGTCTCTGAGAAACTGAAGGATGTTTCCAAGCACTTCATGTAAACAGGTAGCATCTCTGAGAGGAGAAAAGGACTTAAGCTCTCAAGGTATTTTTCATTCTTCCACTACTACTGTAGTTATTACTAAAACAAATCAAATTAACATATGTGTCTATACATTTACACAACTCAATCAATCACCAGGAGGTTGCAACAGCAGAAGAGATGATCCACTCACTACTATGGCAACCAGTGTCTCTCTTGCCTGGAGTCCTGCAGCACTATTCAAAAGACAAGCTGGAATGGGTGGCGTAGCATTCCTCAAATGTTAATACTTCCATTTAAGATTCCTTCAGTCACAGCAGGGTAATACCTTTCCTTAAAAGAGCAAATACTCTAATTACCAGGGGGAAAAAAAAAGTTACTGGAAGTTAAACTGCATTTTCAGAGTCTTTCTGTAAATCACAGGATTCTAGAAGTCACTGTAGGTGTGACACGTAGTGTCACTGGCAGCAGCCAGTGAATTCACTTTAGGTTTTTCCAAGGTTTTGGTAAAGAGGCTATAAAGAGGCTATACAAAACATTTTATGTGGATTTAGCAATTAGCAACATTCTAGGTATTTCTAGCTGGTAGTATGGAGGCAGTGCTTCAGAAACAGTGTTTGAAATAGTGTCTACTACTTTAAAAACTAGATTTTTTTTCCAAAAACTTTAAAACAAATGTGTGTTGGCTGTATATCATAATGGTCACCTCTGGAGTTCTAACACACAAAAAAAAAAAAACATTTTAAGAAAGTGATTTAAGGGCACTTTACATTGCCTCAACGCAAATAATTCTACAATACTAACTTTTTTGCATAAGCATTATTTTATTATATAAATCAAACCTAAGCACCTCATGACTTGAGATAGATCAGTATCATGTGTAGCTCTATGTAACCTCAGAACCCAGTGACATTGATAGGACTCTCCTGCATTTCAAATCACTGCAGTTTTTCACTAGTTCTATTTGAACAGCTTGAGTTGACTCTCAGCCCCACTTCTGTTTAGTAACATATAAGTAGTATAGAACTAATTAAAGCTTTGCTATCGGTATCTAGTTTTATTCACAATTTGTGGCCTTTTTGTGTATGTCAGAATTAACAAGATCTTACTGTGAGCGGTATTCTCCACATTAATTTACTTTTTGAAAAAGAACAACTTTGGCAGGGTTGTTAAGCAGAGGAAAAATAAATGAGTTGGATGAAAATATAAACATATGTTGCTGTTAACTCACAGCCAATGGCATTTAAATCCTATTTAAATTAGATTGAGATGAAATTTCCCATAAGAGTGAAGGAGAAAGAAGGAAGAGGAGTGGGTAAACACAAAAATGTCAGATAAACTTCTTATATTTTCTGTTTACAGTGGCCTGTGATTGCCTTCTGCACTGTGTGGTGTTGTCCACATAATTATGCTGCATGAATAGTGAGCTCTTAATTGCAGGAGGTGAAGTTGATAATTTATGCACCTCTGTGCTAAAGACATTTGATTTGTACATGCCTGAAGTACAGATGTACACAGTAAATAGCTTTGTAGAGGTGTTGAGGCACGCTCCTGGGTTGGTTCAGCAGAAGGATATTTTCAGTGCATTTGATGCTGGTGGTAATGGAACTCCTCCTCACTCTTTCTGTAAGTTTATTGTGGGACCTCCCCCCCTGTCAGACCTTAAATCATCTTGGGTTTATTCCACAGGTTACATGGGGGAGAAAAATAGAACAGCCCAGACAGTTCAAGGAAGATTGACATGCACAGAGTTTGCCTGCCTAAATACTGTGCCACATTCAGGGAAAATGACCTTGGGAACTGGCTAAAGCTAGGAAACCTGTGCTAGTAGAGACCTTTTTTGTGAACACATGATGATGATTTGTGGAGATTTTGGTCTGTCTACAGCTACCTGCATACAGCTCACCATGTGTTGTTACATCTTAGTGGATGAAACATGCATGGAAGACAGGTAGAATGGGACAAGCATTACAGGTTGTTGTCAACCATATTCATTGAAAACACCAGAAAGAAAACAAACAAAAACCCCAACCAATCCCCAAACAACAACAACAAAAAAAACCCAAAGCAACCCCCCACAAATCTAAGACTTGACAGGCTGAAGGTTTTTGCTTTGAAAAAATTCTGAGATGAGAAATTGCTTCTATCAGCAGTTGTGCTGAACAGTTTTTGTAATTTTCCAGGAGTATTGTTACTTTGATTAGGTATTTCTAGCACAAACTGTACTTTAAGTTAGTCTACTTAATAGTGCTTGGTTCATAATGGAGGCATTATAATGCACTTTTACAAACTGCTATATTACAGGTAGGGAGACCTGTTGAATATGCTGCTTTCTGTAGAAAAAAAACCCCTCATACTTTGTGGACATTGATAATTCTAGTGTTCTTGGAAGAATCTTTGTAATTCAGTTGACTTTCAGGCCTCATGCATTCACAGTTAGTTAAAAAGAACCAGATCTCTCCTAATATTCCTTCTATTTTTTCCAACTACCTGAGCACAGGTTATTGTTTTCCCCTCTGAGGATATATTATTTCATTGTGTTCAGGCTTTAACTTATGAAAACTTAACAAAAATGGATTCTAACTGACATGCACATATACACAGCCATATGCTGCAGAGATTAAAATGCTCTTGCAAGTAAGGTTTAAGAAGGCTGCAAACATTCTGTACTAAAGTAATTTGTCTGGTTGCATATGGACACATTCCTGTGTGATCTAATCCAGGTGATCCTGCCTGGGCAGGGGGGGTTGGACTAGATGATCTTTCAAGGTCCCTTCCAACTGCTGATATTCTGTGGTTCTGTGATATGCCTCTCATGGATACCATTGAAGTATGCTGTATAAATTTTATTATCTTTTCTCTAATTCATTAGGAAAAGGCCAGGTCATAGTTGCTTTTGGCTTTCAGTACCATTGCATGGGTAACACTAAGTAGACAGTCACAGAGATGGAGTCACAAAGCAGGGTGCATTTACCTACCTAGTTTTTGTTTTATTCATGACATGTTTGAATATACCTCTACAAAAGTAAGGGAGACAAATGCATTTAAGCAAGGTAAGTTCTTTACTTAAATAAAAGTAGATGAAATACAGCTTCTGTTTACTATCTAGAGTACACAAGTCAGGAAATTGGCTATTGCTATATCTACATTTCTAAATAATTGTGTATATTGAATTTGAAAATAATGTTTATTGCAAATAGTAGGATTTTGTTAAGCTGCTGAAGTCATTGCTGCATCTCTGCCTGTTCACCGATTGTATATTTAAATAAACTGCTTTTTTTATGGGTGCTTGTGTGTGAGTGTGGCATCATGCTACCTAATTTTTCTTGTATATCCAAGGTATAAGTTTTCTTTACCTAGTTTAAAGACAAAAAATGAAAAAAAATTACGTTGTTTGTACTGAAACAGTTCCATCATGGACTCTCTGAAGCTATGGCTCTTTATGGGTCACCAGGTGACTTGACTTATTTAAAAGTATCTAAAATGCCTAGAAAGCTCATAGTATCTTAGTCTTAGCTATCTCCTAAGATAGCTCTTGTTCCTTTTTATGAGGACCCAGATTAACCTTGGTGAAGGGGACTTGACAGCACAGGATAGCTGGTGTAAGAAGCTTGTCTTCTTTAAAATAATGCCTCTCATGCACTGCCCTGCACCACAGGGAAGAGCCTGGCTCTGTCACAGTGGCTTTCCAGCTATATGTGCCTGCCACCCCTCAGACTGAAGCAGCACTGGTCCCTCAGCCTCTTCTCACATGGCAGGTGCTCCAGCCTTGGCCACTCTGGTGTTCCTCCTCTGAAATGGCCCGACACTGTCAGTACCTTCACTGTGTTGAGAGTTCCCTGTGTGTGGTCTGATGTGCAGGGCAATAACCCCTTAGTTTAACGTTGTGGTAGTGCAGCCCTGGGTGCTGCTGCTGGGCAGCTTTCCTGCTGTGGTGTCCTGCTGGCTCATGCCCAGGACCTGGTCACTCTCAGCCTGGGGCTCCCAGGGCTTTCCAGCACAGCAAACCCCCAGCCTGTTGGTGCAACCACGTTATATACTAGGGGATGAGATGTGGGGAGGAGAAAGGCTTTGAGGATGCAGCTACTCCATGTGTCATAAAAACAAAACACGAAGTTTTGAGATGGTAGGGAAAATATTTGGAATGGTGTTTATTACTGGCATGTTGGAGAAGAGGATGAGGAGTTTAAATAGCTGAGTAGTAATGGATGTTAGAGATTAACAGTGTTCTGTCATGCAACTGTCTGCTTTGGAACAACAATGACATTATTGCTTTTCTCATGATTTTACCTAGTCCTGAGAGAAGTATTAGCACAGTTAGTGTCAGGATTGCCTTGATCTAGTGGATGATCTGAATACTGTACTGGGTTAGGAGGGTGCTTCCAAGGATTTGGGCACCTTTTGTAACCAGGCAGTCTTTGTACAAGTGTTTTCTTGTAACTGTAGGCATTGGCTTCACAACTGATTAATAACCCAATTTGTAAATACTTTTTCAAACAGTAAAAACTGTTTCCTTTCTCAGGTCACTTACTGAGCCAAGTACATGATGCTCAGTGAATCAGTGGGTGAAATTCCCTTTCTCCCCCACTAGATACAAATTTCCTGTTGGTTCTCGCATTGCCTTGTATTTTTATCTTTCCAAAATGGTGATTAATAGACCTACAGCTTTTAATATTCAAAGCTGCATGACTTTTTCTCATTATGCAATCAGTAAAATTAACGAATGACAGCTCTGCACCACTAGGAGGTCTGGCTGAACAGCACAGGGACTACAGAAACAGGTTATTTGTGGGTCACTCTCAGGATGGATTGAATTTGCTGCGCAGAGTATTTCTTCTAGTGTGGAAAAATGTTTAGTGAATATTCCTGTGTTGATGAAAACTGTTAAATTTATGCTACTTCATATTTGGCATCACTTCAGAACCTCATTGCAGCACTTTGTTAATTTACTTTTGAATTCATTTCAGCATATAATAACAAGAAGACAGAAGTTATGGAAACTTGAAATCTTGAAGACTTTGAAAGTGATGGCTCTTAGAAACAGCAGATCAGCTTGAATTAGGCTGTAGATCCAGGATACTCAGTGGAAATCCTTAATGAGACTCCTGTGGGATGTGCCCTAAGTCAACACCTACGGTTCACAGTTTCCTCCCTCTGCAGTTAAATTGATGGCTGATTCCCAGGGGGATGGAAACAGTAATTTTCCTCTAGGGCTTTCAAGTTAAGGTCCACAGTTAGTGAAAAGTGAGTGTGAGTGGTGCTGCATGTGTACATGTACAGATCAAAGTGTGTGACCCTGTTCACATTAAGTAGAAATTCTGTATTTGGGACAGTTGAAATCAACTTGATGTAGCATCGTCGTTATTTTGCCCTCTGCCATGTGACAGAAGGTAACACTCTGTTCCCATGTGTTGGAGCCATTACTCACCACAGATGTACAGAGATGAAGGGTGGTGTGATAGGAAATGCCAGCTCCAGATGGAAGCTGTATTGATCATTGAATTCATCAGAGCCTGCATGGTGTCCACTGAGTTTGCTGCTCTGGCTGTGGGTTGGATTAACATAGTCTCTGAGGGTCACAGTGGTGTCATGGTAACATCAGAGGTAATGTGGTCTAAGAGGTAGAGAAGTACTATCCAGGTTACCTTAGGGGTATTTTGGTGTCATAAAAAGCAGCCTGTGAAGGTGAAGAAGAGGCACTTCTTAGGATAGTCTGTGAAGAAAGGAGAACTCTCCAGGAACTGCTGAGAAATCAGTATGCTTGCTGTGCTCTCTGTGGGAGCTAGCTGATTAAAACCAAGAGAACATAACTATCCTTGGTATTCTGCCATACCCCAGAGGGAAAACAAAATAACAGAGTGGACCTTTTTTATGGGTCGAGAACCTGTTTCCTCTGCACAGAAGCAGGTGTCCTTGCTGGTGAAAAAAAGAATAAATTAGATGCTATGTAAAACTCTAAACAGAATTAATGGCTGCTGGAAGAGTTGAGATTATGCTGCAGAAGGTTACTGTTTCCTACAGTCAGGTTGGACTGGCCAGGTTTGAAGTGTAGTTATGACTGGGAACCAACAGCAAACACATATTTGAATACTACTAATACTCACCTGTCAGGAAAACCCTCAGCCATTTGGTGTCTTGGGGGTAAAGCATCCTTGACCTCAGAGACCCTAGAAGTGCTCTTCTTTCACAAGAGTGTATGATTAGACAGAAGCAATAACCACGGTGTCTTCCACTTTTAAGTTCCTTTTGGAACACAGTGATTGGCACATCACACGTTCTCTTAAGCCTCACTAATCTTTTACATAAAGGCCTAAGTCTTAAAGAAATATGTCAGCCTTAACATTTTTTGTTTCCATTAATCAGTGTTTTCCAGGACTGCACTTTGAGCAGTGAAAATCCATGAGTAGTGCTCCTAGAGGAGCAGGCAGCTGCACAGCACGGCGGCTGAGCGTGTTTCTTGGTGTTGAGGAGTCTGATCAGCTTTTCAGAACACTGATCTGGATGTTTTGCTTTCAGCATAATTTAGAGTAAGACTGAAATGCCCTCTGGGTTTGAAAGAAATTGATACATTTGCTTCCTCTTTCCAGATCATTATGAAGACTATGGTCCTTCTGGCTCAGGGCAGCAGAGGCTGTGTGGACTGGGTCAGGGTGTCCCCCACAGCCTCAACAATGAAGTTGTGATTTATTCATTGCTCATTCCTATGTGTCATGGCCTTTCTTTTTCAGTACTACATGTGCAAAGAATTGTACAAACCTCAGAAAGTAAGGTTTCATTCAATAGGAAAGAAGAAACAACCTATTCAGGGTATTTATGAGTTCCATATGGTCCATTTATTCATTTTGTATATGACAGAGAGGTCACAGGTTTTGTCAGTCTGGCCCTCGGAGGTCCTTGGGAGGAATGGATTGTCTGCAGTACAAAAACACAAAATGAAAATAAGAGGCTGTGGTTGAATGTGGATGAAGACAAACAAACTATGTCATACAAATTGTATTAAATGGAGTAGTGCTAAGCAGGAAGGTGACTGTGAATGTTATAACAGGACTGTTGGTGTAATGTTGCTGATGTTATGCTTATGATGTTAGGAACAGGACTGTTGCTAACCAGGGCAAAATAATCCAGCAGACCTTATTTTTCCATCTTTTTGTAGCATACACTTATGGTAATGTTTTCATCTTAGTCTAGAAATGAAGGTGGAATTGCCAAAGCAGAGTGAAAATGAGATACATCATAGGCAGGACTTAAAATGATGTGGGGCATGATGACCTGGAAATGGTGCAAAGGCTTGGATTGCACAGGAATGGCTGCAGTGTTTGAGGTCTCCTATGAAAGCTCTCTTGGTGAATACCTGTCTGAAATGCTGTTCTTTACAAGATTATGTCAGTTGTTTGTATATTGCTTGAAGGCAAGGTGGGACTTCAGGAGCAAATACAGTCAGATCACAGTGGCTGTGAAGTGTTGTTAGTTGGTTGATGCTTTAGTGACCAGCTCTGAGAAGCTGATGTTTGAATTTTTAGAGAAAACTGCTGAGTCTGTCCTCCTTTAGGTGCTTGCTTCTCTACAGAAATGTCCTAGCAGCTTCCAGCTGACCTACCTTGCCTACAGAGCAATGGCATCACATAAATTGGTGTTTTGCAGAGAGCACTTGTAGAAAGCAGGGGTTTGGGTTTTGTGTGAGTTTCCTGAAAGGAACAAGACAGGGTGTCCAAATCTGAAGGTGAGGTTCCATGATCCTAGCAGGGAGGTCATGAAATGCTGTCAGAAATCTGTGTTTCTTTTTTGGAAAATAACTTTCAAACTTTTCTTTACAATATTTATAAAGACTGGAATATAGTTTCTGGAAAATGACTCTTTTTCCTTCTGTGAGAAGTCTGCAGAACTTACTGAGCAGTCCTTTTGTTCCAGGAGACACCAGCCGAGTATTTTGAGCAGAGCTGCTTGGTCTGTCCGTGCAGTGAGGAGCTCCTGTCCACATGAGGTTAGACAATCTGGTAGCAGACTAAGAAAGGTTCAGTACAACTCCAAATATGTACAGGCTGTGTTAGATTCTGTTGTGAGGGTCAGTGATGATAATGATGGGACTCCTACCTCCATGTGAGGAAATCCTAAAAGTACTAAATACACAAAACTGACCTGGGAAAGGGAAGGAGGAGGGAGTTTTGCTTTAACAAAGAAAAGAGACGCAGCTATTTCGAGATACTTCATGTTTGCAAATATCCATTGGTGTGGTTTTGTTTAATCAGTAAAACAGCAACTGGGATTAATTACTGGAGAGCATCTAATCCCACCTTTGATTTTGATTGGAAATTTAGGAATAGAGTTTAGAGTTGTGTAGACAGACTGTGCTCACCTATCCTGGAGCTTTCCCAGTAAATCATTAAGGAGATAGATGGGTTCTTATGGTGACAAGAAGGAATGTTTCATAGAGTGGGGCTGGGCTGGGTTCACACTTCATAGGTTTGATGCCTTGTTTTTCAGTTGTTCCACAGGAGAGCTGTATTTCTTATGGTAACACCAAATGGATGTCAGGACCTCGGGGTGCTGGTTGCCAGACGCGTGTGTTGGGTGGAAGTTCTCCAACCAGAGTCTGTAAAACCCCAGAGATTATCGTTCCCTGGGTCTGGCTGTGTCTGAGCCCTGTTACTGGTGATGATGGTTATTAATTCCCTGTTCATTATGTGCCATGAGTTGATTAGCACACATATCTCATCTGCTGCCAGGGAGTGAGAATTCCTTGTACAAGTCCACCTGAGGTAGGATTTTTCCCAGGTGTTCCCATGAATAGGTGTGATCCCATTCTTTCATGTAAAGTGAGGAGTAGTTTTGGCCTGTGGTACAGTTTTCAGAGGCCATGTTGATGATGTCTGCTTTCCTACCTCTAGGCCAGCTCTAGTAACACCTAAGAGGAGGCTTTGGCTTCTGCTCAATTTTAGCATGCATTATCAAGGCCATTATAGGGAGGTTGTTTCTCTTTCTGCCATCAAGAATCTGAGCAACAATATAACAGATGACCAGTGCAAGAGAGCAATGAATGACTGGTTCCATCAGCTGTCAGTTGAAGCCATATGGTCTGGGCACTAGAGAGGTGCTGAGTGATGCACTAGCAATTCATATGCAGAGGAAGCCTCTTCTGTGGTATAACCTTCATGCAGGGAAATTATATGTGGTTTATAATTGACACAATTTGCATGTGGGTGAATGACTTTTCTGGGGTAGAGATAAATATATCAAGCTTTTCACTCATTAATAAGCTAATCATAAAATATTACTCTTTTTTATGGTATGTAAAGTATTTTAAATTCTGACTTCTTCCTAGTATCACAGAATATGATTACTTTGCAAGTAAGTAAGAAAAAAATGAGATTAGACATTTTGAGTGACCTGTTTGTGTTGATGAGAGGAAGACATAGTAGTGGGGTTTGGAATGGTTTCATGTTCACCCTGACTGACAGTAAAGCCATTGATACTTACTCAGATGGAATGAAGATCCACACTGCCTTGAAGCTTATTAACTGCACAAGAGTAACTGCTGGATAAAATAAAAAGGAACTAGTAGCCACAGGCAGAGTTCTCACTACTGGAGGAAATTTTTCATTTGCTGCTAGTTGAAAATAGTACTTAGCAACAAACCCAGATGTTTCCCAGGCACTGAGGTCTCCTCCAACGGGAGGTTTTCCACGTGAACGCTGAAGTTCTGCTCGTTCTCCGTACAGCGCCTCGATGTAGATTTTTCGTGAAAAAGTCAAGAAATCAGTCTAGGTCAGTGTTGGGTTATTCTCTTTGTGTTTTCCACATTCATTGAACTGTCAGAGGGTCTACACACTCCTCTAGCTGGTGCATGGGTTAGAGTAAAATGGGATAAAGATGTCTTGCCTGGCAGCCAAAACCAAGCGGAATCCGAGTCCTCCAGAGCCATTGCATGTAGTAGAGAAATGGGAACTTCCTCCAGCTCTTGCTTCCCCCACACCACCTTGTTTAATTTTTCCATGCAGCAGGTCATTTTTGTTTACCTTAAGGCTTCCTATTACCTCCTCCTTCAAAAATGGAAAAAAATAAATTTGCTTTCAAGCTCTGCCTTGACTGCTGATCCTGTGATGTTCTGTACTTGATTACTTATTGATCACACCACCATTAAGACTTACTGGTCTTCTCCTTACTTTCCATGAGTCTGTAGAGCAACCATGTTACTGATGTTCCATGGCTTGGAATCTCAGTCTGGAGCTGAGTGTGCCTGGGAAAGGCTCAGAGTGTGTCTGTGGGAGTTATGAGAAGGGAAATTAGTGAACAGGAAAACTAAGGACCTTAATGTAACTTTAATGTCTTGCATGGTTTCTCTGTGTAAGCTTCTGGACATCTTTTCTGTGGAGTGAATACATAATTTTGAGTTTGGCATTTGAATAATTTTCCCCTCAAGGAAGCCCTAAAGGTTAAAAGCTTGAAGAGGATGGAAAATGTTTTTATTCTCTCAGATCTATTACTAAATTTTGTTTAAAGTGATGCCACCCCTCCAATATTAAATACCACGCAAACAAAATCTTACATGTTACTGAGTTTGGGATTTTTTTCCATACATTGAGGAGATGTAAATAAGAAGTCAAAAAAAAAAACTCCAAACCCTAAGCAAGTTCAGTGCTGTCAACATTAACTGTATTTTGCTTTATGAACCATGAGAAAAAAAGTTAAGTGTATAACGTTTCCTACATTTATGTTACAAAGGGAAAGTTCCACCAAGACCTCTGGAAAAAGAAAGGAATTAAAGACATTTCATGTCTTCTTCATTCATCATAGTGGTTTCTGAAATATCAAGTTGCCAAAATTCATGTGGGTGTTTCTGTCTATGTCAGTGACCAGCTGGAGTGCATAGAGCTGTGTCTGGAGGTGGGTGAGGAGCCCACTGAAAGCTTGGCAGTCCCTACATCTGACTTAGTTGATGCTTTTGCTGTAGTGTTAATTATTTATTACAAATTTTACTCTGATTCCAATGCTGGGTCCATTGCCTGCATTGGCTCCTGCCCTTACTATTTCTTGGCTCCTGCTCATTTTCATGCTTTCTGTTCCCAATCTTTTGGATCTACACACAATGGAGCTGTCTTGCCCTAAGCTTGGACACCAAGGGAATAACCCTTGGGTAGAACAAGTGCATATCCATGTCTGTTTGATGAGTTGCCAGGACTAGTGGATATCTTAGATGATAATGCATGATGTCTCTGGTGGCCTGTTTTATTTGAACCCAGTCTTATACTTATTACATTCTATGGTACTTAAAAATGTCAGAAGTGCTGGGGGGGGACATAATATGATGTGATCTGAGGCAGCTGTAGTTGTAAATGGAATCAGTTCTGTTCCTGCATGCTAAATATCCTCCTGGTGTTTCTGTCCAATCTGGGAAATGAGAGCATGCAGGAAGGAGTGAATGATAGTTTACAGACACACAAAAAAAATCCACTATATCTTAATAGTTCACTCAGTGGGAGTAAATGTGGGGTTTGGGAATAGTAAAGTATCTTGTAAAAGCCTGGACAGTCTGCTCCAGTTGTTGCTCCTCCAGTGCTTCTGGCAGTGTAAGAGCAGAGGTATGGCAGGGGTACTGCAGCAGGTAGGGTGAAGACAGCAGTACTGCAGACCTCTTCAGGAGTAATAAATCTTTGTAACAGCAAATGCCTGAAGCTGTGTAGGTTATTAATACCTCACAAACCACAAATTGCAATGTGTACTGGACACTGTCCAAAGGCACATAGAAAAGATGGAGGCACAGATGTGTTCCAGTTGGGGAGAACTGTGCTTGCATGTGCACTTGGTCACAGTTGGCATGTGAACCTTCTGAGAGCAGAGGCAGGGAACACAACCTCAGGGGCTCTAGCTTCTCACAGAAGCTTACTTGGAGTTGTTTCAGCATGGGAGGAATCACTTGACTCAGATATTTAGTTCATACATTCCTTAATTCATTTTTTTTCAGACAGGAACTGGGATTGTTGTCTTTGTTAGAACTATGAAAGTAGAGTTGGGAAAACCAGCTTAATGGAACTTAATCCTCAGAACCCTTTCTGTTGCCCCTTCTCACAAGGGGATTATGTGGTCTCTGGCTTTAATGAGATAATCCTAATTGTT
Source organism: Heliornis fulica (assembly GCA_013399135.1). Taxonomy (NCBI): domain Eukaryota; kingdom Metazoa; phylum Chordata; class Aves; order Gruiformes; family Heliornithidae; genus Heliornis; species Heliornis fulica. The sequence goes on from VXBZ01012253.1 coordinate 245,597, forward strand.
CAGGTTGCTTTGTTGGGGTAATATTCAGCCTAAATTGCCTTTTGATTCCAATTATAAGTATTAATATGGCAGTTAAAGGTCAGAAAGTGCTCCAGGCAAGAGCTTTGTCTATCTTATACAGTAGCAACGAAAAAAATTGCTCTGCCAATTGCAATGAGGGGTTTTAAGATGGTGGCTAAAGGTCATGAGAAATGCTTCCATCGAATGAATTGGGTTGGACAGACAAGCACCTATAAATAACACTTAGGGATGTTTATATCCCTTTAGTTTGAGGGATACAGTTTCTTAATTGGGACATTTTGAGTCATGGAAGTCCTCTGAAATAAACAATCCTTACTCAGAAATAAAGGGAATTAATTGGTTTGCTCTCCTGTAAATTACAGCTTTCCCATCACAAACTGCATAAGTGAACTCTTCTGTTGGTTCACACCCAAAAGGACAGGAGGCAGCTGTGTAACATAACTTGGCTTTTGTTCTTTGGAAAGTGAATGGCAAGTAGGAAATAGATCACAGAGCTGCTTCCCCTGTATTCTTCAGTGTAGATTCATACCTCAAGTGTACAACCCCTTTCTGTGAAATTGCACATAGGGTGAGTTTGTGAGTAGATACTGTCCTCACACAGGTCTTGTGACCTGAAATGACATCTGTTTTCATGGCAGGGGGGAGGACTCGGCTCACACCTGATCATATGAACTTGTGAAGGGTGATGGTATTGAGAGGAGTGGTGAGTTCTGCTTCAACCTCATCTGGAGTTGCTGTTTTGGTAGGACTGGACTACAGTCTGACACTGTTCTCACACCAAGGAAGAAATCTGTCACATGACACAAGTTTTATTTTACTGTGGTCTCTCTGTTGCAGTAGTAGTAAGAATATAAATTTTCTTGGTCAAGCACCGAGTGTTCATTACTTGGACTCTGCTGCTTACACTTAAAAAGTGTATTCTCTGTCTCTACTTATTAAAGCAATTTGCTTTTTTCCTATTTAGGAATGTATACCGATTCTAGAAGTTGGAGGACAGTGCTCACAGCTCTGAAAGTATCCTGGTAGGAAGGCCATGGCCAGCTGTGCCATCATCCATGGATATAATACAGTTGAAGTAGAGGTTCTCCATGTTTGAGTTAGCAAAATGCTGACTAAACAATTCCAACTCCATTATCCCTCTTGCAATTTCCCATTTCACAGCCAGTTAACTCCAGCAACTCTCTGGTTGTGGAGAGAATCTCTTTACAAATACAAAAGGTTTATTTTTTTTTTTTAATAGCCAGACTTCTCTGCAGCTTGTGGCTTTCAGAAGGCAATATAGTACTTGTGCAGTGGGTAACACTAGAATCAGTGTTACTGCTGCAAGCACAGGTTGAAAAGCTTCATAAACTTTTGGGCACTGATTTAGTAACTTGAGTTTATATTCAGACTTCCTGATAGAGGAGGCAGGAACACCCCCAAAATGCTCCTGTGACTTACTTTTCATCTCTACAAACTGCATTTTCTGAACCAGTGCAATTTTAAAAGGTAGGAACAATTCTGAATGGAGAAGAGATATTGACAGACACTATATCTGTGCCTTTTACACTGCCTTAAATTATAACACATTATTAATATACAGAATCACAGAATTGTAGGGGTTGGAAGGGACCTCCAGAGATCATCTAGTCCAATCCCCTGCCAGAGCAGGTTCCCCAGAGCAGGTCACACAGGTCGGTGCCCAGACAGATCTTGAATATCTCCGAAGAAGGAGACTCCACAACCCCCCTGGGCAGCCTGTCCCAGTGCTCTGTCACCCTCACCGTGAAGTTCTTTCACATATTGGTGTGGAACCTCCTGTGGTCCAACTTGTGGCCATTGCCCCTTGTCCTGTCCCCACAGGCCACTGAGAAGAGGTTGGCATCTCCCTTTGTCTTCCACACTTCAGAAATTGATAAACATGGATGAGATCCCCTCTCAGTCTTCTCTTCTCCAGGCTGAACAGCCCCAGCTCCCTCAGCCTTTCCTCACAGGGGAGATGCTCCAGGCCCTTCCTCATCCTCGTGGCTTCCCCTGGACTCTCTCCAGGAGATCCCTGTCTGGATTGTACTGGGGAGCCCAGAACTGGACACAGCACTCCAGTTGTTCATTCATTATTCATTATCTGTTTCAGTTCCTTCTGGTACTTTCACTCTCAGGACTTCTTCCTAATCAACTCACAGTGACAAGAAGAAAAGCACTGCATTACAAAATCATATAGGTTTTCTAAATTTAAATCTGTTTTATCCTTTTTCATGTGAGGATGATCATAGAACTGTCTTTTGATCACCAGTTCTTCTCATTCGAAATCCACTTGTGTACGCACAGAACTAATTTCTTGTGGCCACTTGCAGCATCATTAAGACAATCAGGGAAGATTTTTCTATTGGTTTTATTGTCTTGAAAATGCAAAGGTGTGTTTTTAGAAAGCCCTAACAGAAGTTCTTTTCCTTTTATGACTCAGTGATCTAAAAGATGTGGTAGTACTGTCTGAAGGTTTAACTTCACTGAAGACCAGTACATTCATTTAAGGCTGCTCAATTCAGGTAATAAAAAAAAAATCTGTCTGGGGAAAGGAGAAGAGTACAGGTTGATAGTTTTATATTCTGTGGGGATTGAAACTTATTCTGTCCCCATTGAATATAAGTTTTTAAAGAGATACATTTCTCATTAAATTTCCATTTTTCATACAATTCTTTTTTGAATGTGGAAAGAATCACCCAGTCCTGGCAGAGTAGCACACATTTCATTGCAGTCTGAGCTGCGGTCTGTGCTGGTGTCAGAATAACTTGATCAGAATTCTCCCTTTAAAGGCTTATCAAAGAGTTGATACTTTTCCATGTCTGCTGTCTTGTGTTTATCAGACAGAGCTGGAGTGTGCACCAGGGATGCACAGCAAGTTCAGGGTGTTGTAATCAGATAGATGTGAGGCTGCAGCTATGTTGTTTTCACTTTTACATTTGACGCCCTGTTTCTGGAAAACAAAAAAAAATCCCGAAGAAATTACCTGCTGAGCCCATAAACCATACCTTGGTGCAGCACTCTGTACTGTTTGCATTTATGGACAGTTGTAAGGGACCAACTGTGCTAGATCAACACTCAAAAAGTCCATTGCCAGATGGGATTCATCCTGGAGTACTGGAGGATCTAGCAGGTGATACAGTAGGACCCCTCTCAACCATCTACCAGAGATCTTAGGAGTGTGGGGTGGTCCCTCTGACTGGAAGCTAGCCAGCACTGTTCCAGTTTAGAGGAACCCCTAGGAAACTGCAGACCTGTTAGTCATAACATGAGTACCTGGAGGAATTATGGAGATGGTCATGATAGGTGCAGTTAGAAGATACTTAAAGGACAAGGCAATCCTCAGGGCCACTCAACATGGGTTAAGAAAGTCTAATGTGATACCCTTGTATGATAATGCCACCTGTCTAGTGGGTCAAGATATCATGTCCCACTATGTGGGCAAGCCAGGGAGATTGATACTGGACTCTGAAGAGAGGAGTCTAGGTGCAGATGAATCCAATCCTCTAAAGGTTCTCTGTCCCATCCCAGCAGATGGGTGTGTAGTTAACCTTCTCGGCCTGTCCCAGAAATACTGGTTTATTTTAGTAAGGGAAAGCGTGGATGGGCTTGGGGGAAAGGGAAAGGAAAGGAAAATCTAAAATCTTTTTAGATTGCTGACCTTATCCAGAGATTACTCCTAGTGAAACAGCAAGTTAGACAGCAAGTGTGACAACCAGGAAGTTTTTTTTTTTAAGATGTTGAGGAGAAGTTCTTAATAGAACACAGAAGTACATGTAAGAGACTCGTCATTCTGTCGTTCCTCTGTGCCATCTAAGCCATTTCACCCTAAGCCAGAGGCTGCAAGGAGACTCTGACAGGCTTTGTGATCTGGAATCACTGAGGGGAAAAAAAGAAAGCAAACCAAAAAAGAGCAAAATAAGAGAACAGTACTGGTATATTTGCTGGTCACTGCAGGGAGAAATAGATAGATGATTCTAGGGTTTATAAAGGTAAATAAATACAGGAGAAAGATATCTTTCCTTTGAGTGCAGGGGGAAACAATCTGGGGAAGACCTGATGCCAGCTTGTTTGTTTTGGTTTGGTTTGGTTTGGTTTGGTTCCTTGATGTATGAAGAGGATTCTGGCACTATTTTTCTTTGCTTCAGTATTAGTCCTTCTGGAAAATGTTCCTCTGTGTCTACATGGAGCAGCAGTTCTAGTTTGCTGGCATGGAATAATGAAGTTTGTTTGGGTATGATCATTTTGGAGAGCAGTTTCTGTACAGTTTTGAAATACTGAAAGGTATTTAGTATAAATGTGCTTTGTGCTACGGAGACCTTTTTTTTTTTCAGCAGGAGAGGTATAATTGGGGAAAGGGACACAGCCCTGGGTTAAGGCTGTTACTCCCTGATGCACTCTTCAGAGCATTTGGCAAAAGCTTGGTGGTGTCCACTTGCCATCCTGATTGTATACATGACTGTGAGAAGCCAAAGTAAACAAAAATCTTTCTGGTCTGTGACAGGACGTGAAGGGTGATTGCTGGAAATAGTCTAAGGATAAGAGCCTTCAGAAAATGAAAAGGCTTTTAGCACAAAATGGATGGGAGAGCAGTATCTGTATCTGATTGTTGCTATAAAGATGAATTCTCTGGAGAATTTGGGGACTTGCTTATGGAACCTGAACAATTACTTCTGCAGAATCAGGGAAAAATAGATTATAAGCATGATCAGCTGCACTCTTTGCTAACTGGTTTATGTGTGTTAGATATGCTGCACCAGAGTGAATTCTGCTTGTCACTGAGATTACCATTGGCTGGGGAAGGAAAATACTGGGAACCTACTGGAACATTTTGCTTGAGCCATTGTGGACTCCGTGCCAGTGTGTTGTAGAGCCTCATGTTAAATGATGCTGGGAGTGGAACAGAGCTCTCTCAGCTTTGCTGTTTGAGGAATTCCTACTTGGTATGTACATCAGTTTTCAATAGAACGAAGCCACATAAAATTTATTCAAATAATGTAGCAATCTGGAAGCCTTTGTGTGTTTCAGATGGCTTTATGATGTCTGGAATTAGTATTTGCTAAGTTACAAGGATGCTGGTATGGGTGAATATTAGTGAATTTTAACTTACTGGTGCTATTTTCTTAGGCACATCAATCAAAGCCCAGATTATTGTGGAAATTGTTGTCAGTGTTGAATTTTATCTCACATGGATGAAGTCCAAACTTCATTCTTGGAAAGGCAGCTCCCTGCCTGACCCACAAAGTTAAGGCAGCAAATTGAAGTGTTCTCTCCAGCTCTTCTCCCTTCAGGTTTTTAAACACAAAAACTTTAATTTTCGTCCCATTTGTATCTTCTTTCTACTTTTTATTCAATAGCTGATGATTTCCCCTCAGTAACAATATAAAATTGATGAAGTATGGCCCACACTTACTGGCTAGAAAGGTAATTATAGAGCAGAAAAGTCCAAATGTCTATTAAGTATAAGACTGCCCTGGTAATGACTACAATTTCCTAGTGTAATTCTTCTTCCAGAAGGCTTGGAAAAAAAAAAGGCAAATTAAATTCTGGCTGTCAAACTTTATTTGATGATCTTATGCTTCAGGTCATATTACATCTATGAATCTCCCAGAACAGCTGGAGGCAAGCGTGTGCCACCCAAAATGTGAACTGCTGGTCAACCCACTGCAGTGTTGTTATTGCCACTTCAGAGTCTTGGTCCTGTTGCTGCTCTGCCTGTTCACCAGCAGCAATATTACACTGCTTAGACTGCAGCCATTCATTTCCCAGCTGCATCTTCCAGGAAAGACACAGTTGTACTGGCCAAGGGATGTGCTCCACCACATAACCCACTCGCCCCTCTGCAGCTCTACAGATTTCTCCACCAAGGTACTGAAACAGTGCTAAAGTTTATTCTTTGTTGGATGTGAAGCTTTCTCTTTGGTCACTGTGATGCCTGTTTGGAAGTTCTGGCTGAAATTTAAAAGTAAAGATTCTGCAGAAATAGAGTAAGAGCTGGTGCAGAATGCAGTGATCACAGTGCTTGTTTATGTGCACAGTAAAGAAATCACCCCTTTGTCTGTAATAAAAGCACCCTGATTCAGTGAGTTCTGAATAGGTGATACATAATAATAAATCTTATGTAGCGGGAGAATAGATTTTTATGGAAGATAAACCCTGGAACAGAGGGCAGGAGGATAGGACAATTTATATAAACTTAGAGCTCTTTCAGCATCAGACTATACTCTTCTATATTCATTCAGGTCCCCCAAGAGACGATGCATGTTAATCACAAGTATGTCCCCAAGCCAGCATTTCCCTTAAAATCTGCTTTCTTCCAGAACTGCAGATTTGAAGACACTACCCAGTGATAATATCTCACTGGGTCCATACAGTAAACTTAACCAAACAGCGAGATGAATCCTGCAAGGTGCTGGTCTTCTCATCTCAAACGTGCACAGCACGGTGCTGCTTTACCTGAATCCTTTGAGGGAAGTGCTCCCCTGCTGACAGCTGTGCATTGCCTCTGGGTTCTGTAGGGATGCAGTGTTCAGTGGGATCTTTACATTACATGATCGAAAACCCAGTGAACTACTTATCCAAACACCAGAGGAAGGGGCTTTAGACAATATATGTGTAATTTTTTTTCCTGGAATATGGGTATTTACTAGCCCCATATCAAACAAGGAGGAAAAGAAAAGAAAGAAATAATGGGTGGGCATCTTATATTTTCTTACAAGGTTTCATTTTGTAGGAAAACCTATGACTGCTCAAATAAAAGGCTCTCTGTGCTGTTCATACAACTGTGTGCAATTAATATTGATTTCAAGTAAGAAATACACCATAAATGGAACCTGTGGAAGAAGCTGATAGCTTTTGTGTTGTCTGAAAGGGTGCATCCCTCAAAGACCTTTGAAGAAACACTTCCTTCCCCCCTCCCCCAACTGATAGTGGGTTTTTAATTGTTTTCTTTGGTTATGAAATATATTTCTATTGTCTGTCTGGGTGTGCCAGGTGGAATCTCTTTTACTATTTGTGTGCAGTTGATTGTGGATTGTCCCAGTTGAACAGGTTACTTAACTGCTGTGTTTTCAAGCATCCCAACTAGCTCTCTCCAGAGCAGCAGGTACTCCTGGGGCACAACTTCAGGAACCTGTGCTCCAGAAGCCACTACACACTGGTTTGAGTCCATGGGTTGTCATGTAATAGTATCCCAAAAGGCTTTGCAGACCTCATCCAGTCCATGCTTGTAAATATGAGCACTGGGCTGTGACACAAGAGCAGCCAGCAGCTGAGCACCCACACAACCACCTGCTCACTTCCAGGAGGAAGAGTGAAAGTGAGAGTACTCGTGGGTCAAGGTAAAGACAGGTTAATAAGAGAAGGAGAAAAGAACCATAAAGGAAGCCAAGGCACTCCATCACCACACCACAGAAGGAGATGGATTCCCAGGCACTCATCGAGCAACAGCTGCCTTGGAAGGGAAATACACACCCACACATCATATCCCCTCCCCCATATTCTCCCTGCCTCCCCCCTGTTTTCTTTTTTGATTGGTGAGGGTGTTAGGTGGTATAGAGAAATCTCTCTGGTTAGTTTGGGTCAGCTGTCCCAGATGTGTCCGTTCTCCATTTTTTGTCCACCCCCAGCCCTCTTGCTGTGGTGGGGACAGAGGGAGAAGCAGGTCAGCCACAGATCCAGAGCACAGCACTGCACTGTGAGGCTGCTGTGAGGGAAGTTAACTCTGTCCTGTCCAGACCCAGTGTAAAAGCAGGTTTGGTAATTGTGGTATGCACCCTCTAAGGAAAAGGTGCAGGTAGAGTCATGTCAGGGTGATTCTCTGTTTGGAGGCTGGGATATATGATATTCAAAATCCTGGTGACAGCAGAATTCCCAGGGCTGGTCCTGACAGCATGCAGCTTGGGTGTTCTTGTTAAAGCCTGGATTGGGCAGGCCACCTCAGGCATGCAAGTAAGGATTAGTAGGAGCAGTGTTCAGTATAAAAGGATGAGTCTGAAGTGTCAACACATATTTTTGATACTAAGTCTCACCTCTAGGTTTATGCCTGAGTATGATTTGAGTGACAGAAGTGGTAGACTCCTTTTTGCCTCACTGGGAGCATGTTCAGATATTCTGTGTACAGTATTAAGAATGATGAAAACAACCAACAGTGTATTGTAACTGCATATAAATGTAAGGAACTAATAAATCAAACAGGCACTTAAAGAATTTTGTTTATGAAAAAGAAATATATATTGGATGCTAACAGGTATGAATCTATCATTCATTTGGTGCTGATGAATACTTTTGCCTGCAGCAAAGGAAAACTTCCAAATCATGCAAAATGTGAAAAATACAAGTACATAAAATATCAAAGTATCCTCTCATGAAATAGTGGGTTGTTCTCAGCCAGGGTACACTGTTATGCAAACAGAAATCTGGTGGAAGGATCATATTTTGATGGCCCTCTATTATTATTTATCCAAGATCAAAACTGAGTATGTGATAAAAACTGAATAGAACATGGAGACATGCAGTGTCACTTGGACATAAAGAGATATCTAAGCTGCTTATTTAGCTTTCAAAAAATTAAATATTTGTGCTTAAATTGACATAGGAATAGGCAAGAGCACAGCTGCTCATGAGAGAGCATCCTTGCCTTGGTCTCTTGAAGTAGCACGTGCCCCTGCTACCCTCTGTTTGTGGAACATTTGAGATGTTGGGTTTCAGATTAGACTCTATTACTCTGAAAAGTGCTGAAGTTACTCAGTGCCAGACTTAGGAAGTCATTTAGCCTGTTCTTTCCTCAGCACCACAGTACCATTCACTTAGATTTCAGAAATGAAGTGGGAAAACATTCTCTTCTTTTCCCACCCCCATCAGTTTCTCTCTACATACTTGGCACATACCAGTGTCAGTGAGAATACCAGTTTACTTGACCAGGTTGTGTTAAGGGGAGAAGTGTTTCTCTTGCTGTTGGGTCTAGTTTCTCTTGCACTAGGATGGTTCAAAGTAGCCACCAACACAAATGTTCTTATAGTTCCTTGTGGACAGGCAAGTCCACGTGTTCCCTGAGCACAAAACGTAGGTACAGTATTTTTCTTCACCCTGGTTCACGGCATGATGAGATTTTGATGCTGTATCTTAAGAAAATAAATGGAAACCTGGTTTTCACAGCTCTTGAATGAGAAGATAGACAATGCACCTACTGCTTGCTCTATCTTAGCAGTGACTTGATAAATATGTTTTACTTACCCTCTGTTCTAGAAAGTACACGAAAGGCATCCTAGCACAGCCCATGCTTCCTGGAAGTGTTCTTCTGGGTTCATACTTCTAGGAAGCTGAATGTGCATTTACTTTGCAGCATGAAAAAAGAAACAGAGCTCTCAGACTCCTTTAAATTCAGTGTCTTCTCTATAAATTCATGTGGATTTGGGTGTGTTTCGTGTTGTATTATTTAGTTGCTGGACTTATTTATGATGTCTCTTTGCAAAAATTGCTAAGTAGAGACTTTTGTGCCGTGGGTGCAGAATACTGAGCTTGGTTAGCTGCCTTATTTTCTGTACCTGTGGTTTCATCCCTTCAGCAAGGACTGTGGAGAAGCACTTTGAGGAGCAGGAAGCTCCGTGTCAGCAGACAGAGGTAAAGAGCAAAGTGGCTTTGTAGAGACCTTGGCCGAGTGTAGACGAGGTGTTTGGTGGGCTGCAGGAGTTCCTCACCAATACCTCTGTGTGATCATGAAGTGTAGGTGGTCTGAGGCAGAGCAAGGGGGAAGTGTGTCTCACAGGATCCATTCTTCAATGAATGCTTCTGTCTCCCCTAACCATGTGGGAAGGGGACATGTGAAAAGCCGTGCTGGCTACACCAGGGACTCTGCATGTAGCAACGCTTTATTGCAGTCTTAAAGCTCAATCATGGCTCAGTTTTGGCAGTGCTGATTTGCTGAGATCTGGCTGCCCACAGGCATTGGTCTAGCATATGGCCAGGTTACCAAGGCAGCTTCCATACCTTATCTATCCTTCCCAGCTCTTTGCAATTCAGGTCATACTGGTTTTGAAGCTTTTACCTCTGTTGTAACGGAGGAAATGATTCAAGATGACAGTGAGGTTCTGAAGAGGAAGACAGTAGCTTCACAGAAGTGCCAGTGGAGCATGTGTATGGCTTTTGGCAGCGCTCCCAGCACTAATTTTAAATATGTAGTATAACAGCAGGTTTCACACATTTCCAGTTTAAAGCCTATGTGGACCAGTTTAAGAAGCACGCACAGTGATGGAAGGTACCCAAGTTTGGTATTCAAATGTTAGTGTTCATTCTTTGTCTTCAAAGAGATGGACTTTCTGAAACTCACAGCCTTTTAAAAATGTGTGCTGGATGGGAGGAGAGAAGTGTCCCATAGTTTAGGTCATTGTGAGATGTTGTAGCAGACCTCATGTATAAGTACAGCAAAAAGTATATTCTCTACATTCTTCCTTTGTGTTGAGTAACATTTTCTTACCTTATAGCACATCCTTTAAATTCTTAGCACTGGTTTAGACTAATGTTCTGCTTTATTTTGGTGAAACCTGTGGTCTGCAGCTAATCAGGGTAGTTCAGATAATTGACCAGAACCTTTTATGTTGAAGGAAATTCTAAGTATCCAAACATATGTAGATCTACCTTGAAAGAATCAGGTTCATCGGTATTTTTCAAGGGAGGGATGAGAGGTGTATAGAGGTGTATAGGAAAGGCTGAGGGACCTGGATCTCTTTAGTTTGGAGACTGAGGATTGACCTCATCAGTGTCTATAAATGTGTAAAGGGTGAGTGTCAGGAGGATGGATCCAGGCTCTTCTCAGGGATGGCCAGTGATAGGACAAGGGGAAATGGGTCCAAGCTGGAGTATAGGAAGTTCCATGTGAATGCAAGGAAAGATTTTTTCCCTGTGAGGGTGACAGATCACTGGGCCAGGCTGCCCAGAGAGGTTGTGGAGTCTCCTTCTCTGGAGACATTCCAGACCCATCTGGACACCGACCTGTGTGATGTCCTCTAGATGATCCTGCTCGGGCAGGGGGGTGGATTGAGTGATCCCGTCTCTTCCAAACCCTAGCACTCTGTGTTTCTGTGATTTGTAGTTTGAAAACCATGGCTGTCAAGTTCAGAGAAGAGCTTTATTAAATCAGTATTGTATATCATGTGGAATGATGCTTTCTGTGTGTCTGTCTATGTGCCTGTTCAGTGGCAGTTTGCACTGAAGTGTACGTGGTCTGTTTGTGAGTGTGCACACACACAACCCAGACACAAACTAAAACAGTCCTACTACAGGGCTGTTGTCCTTTGTGAAGNTTGAAAACCATGGATGTCAAGTTCAGAGAAGAGCTTTATTAAATCAGTATTGTATATCATGTGGAATGATGCTTCATGTGTGTCTGTCTACGTGCCTGTTCAGTGGCAGTTTGCACTGAAGTGTACGTGGTCTGTTTGTGAGTGTGCACACACACAACCCAGACACAAACTAAAACAGTCCTACTAAAGGGCTGTTGTCCTTTGTGAAGAGCAGTGAAAAGTCCAGGTGTTTTTCTTCTTGGCACATCAGACTGAGCCTGAGACTTTCCTGAAAAAAAAGAGAGTTGTGCTCCCCTATGCAACCAGTAGATTGCTGGTTCTCAGAGCGCCCCTTCATGAACTTTTATAAGGTTTCCAGCAGAGAAATCTCAGATTATTTCCTAGAAATCAGGAAGGTGTGTTGAGGTTAAATTCCTAGGAGAAATTTTAGGCAGCATTGTACCAGGAGTGGTCTAGAATAGAAGTTGTAGTTACCAGGCACAGTCTTATGTGCCAAGAAGAAGCATAATGGTGCATGTTAAATAAGTCTTCACAGAATCCAACAGCCACTTCTTATGAAGTTTTTAGTTGTACAAGTAAAGGTACATGCAGGGGGTATATTATCTCTGCTATCCCACTATGCTGACTCTGTGAGGAAGTTTCTCTCTCTATCCCTGCTTTATTGAGTGTGGAGAAATGTTGAATCAGGACAATCCCAAGAATCCACGTTAAGCTTTGACAAACCAGCATTTTCCACCAACAAACCCCATAATTAGAACCTCCTTCAGGTTCTACCTGAGGCAGAACCATGTATTGCTGCTCCATCCTCTGCAGGTAATCCCAAATAAACCAGTGGATGTATTTTCTTAAATCAGGGGCACGTGTCTGATATTTCTGCAGTAAATCAGTGCATGGCATTTGTGTAGGACTTTACTTCCTAAGCACCTCTCCTGGCAGATCGAGGTGCATTGAGCAGTGTCCATCCATCTCTTAGGCACATTAAACCCAGTAACAAACTGGAATACCAATAGCCAGACTTTGAGAAGACGAGCTGGTGTGTCTCAGGGTACACCTGAAGTACCTTTTCTTTACACCTCAGCGCAGAAAACAGCTACGAGGTGTTGGCTGCAGTGAAAAGTAATCATTACAGCTCAAATCAATGGCATTGAAAAGACAGGGAAAGGAATGTAAATATCTTGTGACTTCTTTTAGCTATAGATTTGGACAACAATTCTGTATTGCAGGTAATTAATTTGTATTATCTGTATCATGGAGGAAGAGATGTTTCCATACATTGTTTCCATAGAATTCGTGTGCATTTTTGAGGAAATCACCTATAAAGTGGAAATATTCATGGGATTAAAAAAAAAAAAACAACTTCATTTGATTTATAACTTGAATTTATTTCCTGTTAAATGGAGAAATCCTTTGAAAAACTTCAGGCAAAAACCTTTTGGGAAAATGAATGGAGGAATGGGAAATAGTGTGTTAGAAGTGGGTGAAAATTATTGGCAATTTGAAACTGGAAAAAGTTTGCCTGCTCAGCACTCTGCTCTCTGCTGTGGGGTTCATCTCTTCAATTTTGCAGTTTTTTTTCAGTTTGCTTTCAGCATGCAGTGAGATCTGTTGGGGTAGCTATGGAAATGGAGAAGAAGAATGCTTTTCTGCCCCTGGCTGGCTGTAAGAACTCATAATGCTGTGTCATTCCAATAGCTCTGTGTGTGTAGGCAGCACGTGTACAGTAGAACCCGTTTTGTTATTAATCATCTGCTGGAGCCAACACATCACTACAGCATGAGCTATTCAGAGGCATAAACTGCATAATATTTATTAGAATAAATCACTCAGCACCAGGTACCCTAAGGGATCACTGGAGATCTTAAATTTTTTTTTTAAAATCTTAAAAATTAAGATTTCAGAATCTTAAAAAAGATTTTAAGACAAACATTGTACAAATCTACTGACATTGAAAAATAAGGAGAAAATAAGTTACCTGTGAGAAATATGTGAGGCATGTAAGGAGTGATGACTTCTTATGTTGGCAGCCCACCGTGCTGTGTGTGTTCAACCTGTTTTTCATGTCGGAAGTCTTTGAGCCTGCGCTGGGCTGTGGCGAGGGAAAGCACCAGCTTGTAGTGAGAGAAAACTGTTCAGGCACTGGATTCACTTGAGACAGCAGTGTTGCACACCATACCTGTTGGAATAAATAATTATGAGTAACAGTGGGGCATAAAAAGCAGCATAAAATCAGCCCCCTCTTTTGGCTTTTTGAACCCAGATGGGTTCGGTTACGCTGTCTGCGCTGTGTCGTATTGGTTAGCAAACCCCTCCCTCCAGCCAGCTGGGGACATTGGGACAGGAATCCTTCAAGGAGTTCACACAGCAGCTCTTGTGTCATAAAAACAGGGCACTCGGATCAGGGGGTCTGTGGCCTGGGCTGCCAGGGATTTTCCAACCAGTACCCAGGCAGCAAGGAGGAAATTGCTTGTGTCAGAGGTAGACAGGTGAAGAATGAGCTACTCAGAAAGGTTTCTGTGGAAAACCTTGCTGGGGAAAAAATATTTCCCCTGGACTTCTCAGGGTGGTTCAAGAAGAACAGGGTGTCACAGATATCACCATCAGCACAAGGACCTAAGGATGAAGCCATAATTCTACTTTTAAGCACTAGAGTTTGGAATCTTTTTTTAACTGTCATTCTGTAATGCATACTGCTGGTTCTTTATAGAGATGATTTGAACTGTTAATATATCGTCAGAAACACGTCAGAAAGATTTGGCACAAATTAGCCTGAATCCAGACCAGAGGAGCACATCAGTGATGTTGTAGGAATCACTAGACATACACTAGACAGAGTTTACTTCATGACAACTGCAGTCGGTTGTAGCTGCTCAGCCATCAACCTGCAGTTACCTATCTTGATACATGACAACTGTCATGTCAGCTACTTTTATAGATGCATTTCCTGCAGTGGAAACATGAGCAGCATGTTTGTCTGATTTTCTGCTCTTTTTCAGTTCCTCGTGTCTCCGTGACTCATCCTCTCTGTCTGTCACTACTGTTGCTTCTTTTATTCCATCAGAAAAATTCACTTGTTGCAGCTACATCACGTAACACAAACACTACCCCTAGTACCATCAGCT
>VXBZ01012253.1:260493-280988 GCA_013399135.1 Heliornis fulica
ATGGAAATGGAGAAGAAGAATGCTTTTCTGCCCCTGGCTGGCTGTAAGAACTCATAATGCTGTGTCATTCCAATAGCTCTGTGTGTGTAGGCAGCACGTGTACAGCAGAACCCGTTTTGTTATTAATCATCTGCTGGAGCCAACACATCACTACAGCATGAGCTACTCAGAGGCATAAACTGCATAATATTTATTAGAATAAATCACTCAGCACCAGGTACCCTAAGGGATCACTGGAGATCTTAAATTTTTTTTTTAAAATCTTAAAAATTAAGATTTCAGAATCTTAAAAAAGATTTTAAGACAAACATTGTACAAATCTACTGACATTGAAAAATAAGGAGAAAATAAGTTACCTGTGAGAAATATGTGAGGCATGTAAGGAGTGATGACTTCTTATGTTGGCAGCCCACCGTGCTGTGTGTGTTCAACCCGTTCTTCACGTCCGAAGTCTTTGAGCCTGCGCTGGGCTGTGGCGAGGGAAAGCGCCAGCTTGTAGTGAGAGAAAACTGTTCAGGCACTGGATTCACTTGAGACAGCAGTGTTGCACACCATACCTGTTGGAATAAATAATTATGAGTAACAGTGGGGCATAAAAAGCAGCATAAAATCAGCCCCCTCTTTTGGCTTTTTGAACCCAGATGGGTTCGGTTACGCTGTCTGCGCTGTGTCGTATTGGTTAGCAAACCCCTCCCTCCAGCCAGCTGGGGACATTGGGACAGGAATCCTTCAAGGAGTTCACACAGCAGCTCTTGTGTCATAAAAACAGGGCACTCGGATCAGGGGGTCTGTGGCCTGGGCTGCCAGGGATTTTCCAACCAGTACCCAGGCAGCAAGGAGGAAATTGCTTGTGTCAGAGGTAGACAGGTGAAGAATGAGCTACTCAGAAAGGTTTCTGTGGAAAACCTTGCTGGGGAAAAAATATTTCCCCTGGACTTCTCAGGGTGGTTCAAGAAGAACAGGGTGTCACAGATATCACCATCAGCACAAGGACCTAAGGATGAAGCCATAATTCTACTTTTAAGCACTAGAGTTTGGAATCTTTTTTTAACTGTCATTCTGTAATGCATACTGCTGGTTCTTTATAGAGATGATTTGAACTGTTAATATATCGTCAGAAACACGTCAGAAAGATTTGGCACAAATTAGCCTGAATCCAGACCAGAGGAGCACATCAGTGATGTTGTAGGAATCACTAGACATACACTAGACAGAGTTTACTTCATGACAACTGCAGTCGGTTGTAGCTGCTCAGCCATCAACCTGCAGTTACCTATCTTGATACATGACAACTGTCATGTCAGCTACTTTTATAGATGCATTTCCTGCAGTGGAAACATGAGCAGCATGTTTGTCTGATTTTCTGCTCTTTTTCAGTTCCTCGTGTCTCCGTGACTCATCCTCTCTGTCTGTCACTGCTGTTGCTTCTTTTATTCCATCAGAAAAATTCACTTGTTGCAGCTACATCATGTAACACAAACACTACCCCTAGTACCATCAGCTGGCTGCAGGGCACCTCATCTCTGAAAGAGGTTCTGAAATCCCACGTTAGAACCTAAGTCCTCCAACAACAGCATCATTGTTGTTTTGGAGTCCTTTTTATGGCGCAGCCTCTTTTTTATGGAGCTCATTATACATAATCTGAACATCACTTTTAAGAAGTGCCATATGGTTTCAATAAATAAGTCTTTAGAGACTTTCACTTATCTCCTAAATATGGTTCAGTAGTGCCTAATTAAATCAATGTATTAAACCCCCACAATCTATGCAAATCAATCATCTTGAACTGGATACTTGGGTATTTAGGTCCCGCGTAATTAAGGACTCCGTGAAGATACGTCCTTCATGAGAGAAGCAGAGGTATTTCCCCACCCCTTAGGTTTTTATTTTATATTGCACTACACAGATTTTATTGCATAAGAAGCTGTATAGCACCTTGGTAGTTTAGCTCTTCTATTGCTCTGCTTTTTCGGTCTCATTTGGGGTCCCAGCAAAACCTGCTTGCCGCCCACCCCCAGCAGAAGCTGAGTTGGAGACTCTAAGGGCTGTCTTCTTTCTCTCCTCTCTGCCACTTCATGGTGAGGAGACTCAGTGAGTACTACATTGCAATGTTAAATTGTGTTATATTAGACATAAAGTCAAAAAATAATAAATAAAAAGTTGTAAGAGCACAGTGGCAACTCAACTCTGTGCTCATCTCAGGCATAGTTTATGTCCTGATGTCTGGCACGGAAAGTATCTGGTGTAGCTCAGAACTTGGCCTTGACTTACTGTCTGGATGTTCAAAGAGCACTTTGATCTCTTGCAATGGAGGTTAAGCAAATGTGACCTGTGCCTGTCTTAACAGGGAATCTGATTTTAAATGTGTACTTAGTAGGAGATGAATTCTGGAGCCCTGTTGTGTCCACCCATCCCCTTCTCAGTTCCCAGGAACACAACTTGTTCCTTTGACTACTTGAAGGATATAAGCTCCCCAGCCCTTTTACCTCACAAACATCCTGGTCTCACTGCCCTGCATTCTTGCCCTCAATATTTGTTACACAGTTGCCTGTTTAGATAGGAAAAAAAATTAAAATCCCATATGCATTAAATTAAAGGCTTCTAATTTCTCTCTTTTAGAGACATAACCGCTGTTTCCCTGCTTTGTTCTCATGTGTCTGAGCTTATTTCTTTCCTCTCTGGTGCCTCTCAAAGGACTGACTGACTTACAAGGTTGTGTATCAGTAGCTTGCTACAACCAAACTGTTCTTCACCTTCCTGGCAAGATTGGCTTGTTAATACCAGAACTGATTCTTTCTGTGCACTCTGGTATCCCTTCTGAAACCTGCAGCTAGATGGGCAGGTGCTTGCCCCACACATTATTTTTCCCACAAGCAACCATTAGCATTCTGGTGAGCCCTTTGGAAAATTGTTTGGGTGCAGAGGTAGGAAAAACTACCTAGGAAAACCTAAATAAAAAGTACATTTTTCAACTTTCATAGCGCTGCATAAATGCACTGAACTCCAGAGGGAGGGGTATTTAGCTCAGGAGCTGTGCAAGGCAGGATATTTGGATGTGGGAAAGAAATACTTTTAAAACACATTTAAAAGAAACACTATGTTTGTTTTATCTTTGTCTCATTTGTTTTCATTTCTATTTTTGTATATGCTTGGTGGCATACATAATACACTAGAACAGTAGTATCTGTATATGGTTTATAAATAAATTCTTTGCTGTGATGGTGGCAATACACTGGAACAGGATGCCCAGAGAGGTTGTGGAAACCCCCTCCCTGGCAGTCCAGGCTGGATGGGGCTTTGGGCAGCCTGGTCTGGTGAAGAGTGTCCCTGCCCATGGCAGGTGGTTGGAACTAGAAGATCTTTGATGTCCTTTCCAGCTGAAACCATGCTATGGTTCTACAATTCTGTGATTTTCTGTAGCAAAAGGGAACATTGCCCTACCACTGTTCCCAAAGTCATTGTATTTATGAGAAAGTTTAAAAAATTGTGTTCCTGAAATAGTGGAACAGGAAAAGAAGAAGTAAAGGAATTGCAATCCGAGGCTTTAAAGATCTTTGTACCTGGTGCTGCTGGGTCCCTTACCCCAAGGAACCTCTCTTCCTCTGCTTGTCATGCACTTATATATTTTCATATTTTCATATTCATCACCATATTTATTGGTGATGTTTCACGTGAGCATTGTGAGGCTGAATCTCACAATTTGCTTACCTGACTGTGTTCAGCCCTCTATGCCCTAAATGAGTCAGGTGAAAAAACAAGAGGAGATGATGTAATTAAAGTTGTTGAGAAGGTACAGGCAGGGTGAGGAACACTGTGGATAGGCAGGTGTTGGGCATCTCTTCCCTTCAACATTCTTGGCACTGCAACTGGGCTTTTCCATGTGCACATTCAGCCTGGCCAAAACCAACATGTTCTTTTCTCAGTGTTCTCTCAGTAGTTATTGTCCTTCTCTTTATTCAGGTATCCAAGAGGGATTTATGGTTTTTCAGTAAATGTCTGGATGTTGAACCCCTTTCTAGCATTCCCACAGAAAGAAGCCAGGATCATCCAGAGTCTATTAGGAAACAGGGCAGCTGCCTTGGCATTGTTTGAAAACAAGAAATAGTCTCACACAAGGCAGCTTAAAAGCTCAGAACAAGTTCAAGTGAGCTCTTTTGAGAGTGTTCTGGGAGCAGCCAGTAGAAGATCCTGTTCAACTTCCCGTCTCACAGTGAATTAACTACACAGTAGTTCTGTATCAATGTGTTTCATATTTTTGCAATAATGGAAAGTGGAATTTCAGGTACTTCTGCATGAATTACTTTTAGTTTTTTCTGTATTAAGTTAGACAGTTTGTTTTCCTTGTAGAGGTCCTCTTCGTCATACCCAATAGATGACAATTTATTTAAACCCACAAACTCTCATTCAGTTTTTAATTAAAAAGTGTGAAGTTCATTTCTTGTCAGTAGAACAAATATTTGTTACTACTAATGCATTTTAAAGACAAGCATAGCACTTCCTAGTGTTTATAAGGAAAGTCTGTGTAAGTCATCATGAACTCACGTCATGAGAGAAATTGAAATCTTCTCTGAGTGAATTCAGGGACACGTGGCCATGGAATCATCAGATTCACATGTTAAAATAGTGCCATACCTTTTTTTTTTTTTTTTTTTGTGCTGCAGCTGATATCACTCACTTCTCAAATAACAGATTATTTAAAAATCTAGCCAAAAAATGCATTTAGGGTGGACAGTCTCATTCAGTGTGACAGTAGCTGCTATAAGTCAAGGCAGTTTTGCCTCAGTTCTGCCAGTAGTATTCTTGTCTCCTCATCTTTTTAACATGTGTGACTGCTGAGTATCACCCCTGTGTGATAGTCAGTAAGGAAACTACCCCTTTAAAATGAGGAGTAGTGTCTGTCTTGTTTCAGTTCATGCATCACTATGTAACAATGTGGTCTGACATAGTATAACAGTTTGGTTTTGCAATCAGGACAGAGGACTAAAACATGGTGTTACTGATATTTGTGCAGACTGGTGTATCTGTGTTGGTAGACCAAGGTGTCTTCTTTCTTTGGCTTCATTTTAGAAAGGCTGAATGTCAATATTATGAATGTCCTCTGTATAATTTATATTCCTTTTGGCATTTTAGATGGGCAAGTTAAATTAGAAGCAAGTTTCCACAGTCACTCATGTAAATCCTGGGAGAGCTGAAGTCTGAAAGTCTGCTTAATGGTGTCTTTCACTGGGGATGCCAATTAGTGTGGCACACAATCCCATTGAAAACTGTTGGCTTAAGGTTTTATTTTAGGGCTGTGATCAGGTACTTGTTGTCAGCAGTAAATCTGAGCCTAAAACCTGTGCATGAATAGGGCTGGAACTCCCAAGTGTGAATGGTGTAATGGGCTTGGCACCATGGCTGCTCTAGGGTTCCTTGAGCACAGGTTAGGAGGAGCATTGTCAGGATTTGGACTGGCAGCATGAGCACAGCATTTCTGTTTGCCACCCTGTGGAGTGCTGAAAGAGAAAACAGAGACTGGTTTCAGCCTTTCAAAACCCCTTTGGAAAGAAGGGAAAATCCCTCCTGCACTAATCCTGTGCTTTGCACCATTGCTGTCTGTAGCTTCCCAGGCACATGGGCCACGAGCTTTAGTTAGAGTCACAGGCACAGCACCAGTGGATGGGAGATCTGCCATCACAGGTTGTCCTGGCTGTGGTGTTCCTGAGTCACCTCCTTTCCCAGTAGATGGAGCATTCAGCTCAGTTTTTACCAAGAATGCTCACGAGGCTCCCAGTGGGCCCGTATGGATTATGTAATTGATGGAGTATTTTGGGAAGCCCAGTATCCCATTGAGCCTCATTTGGTTTGAGGTTCCTTTTCAGTAAGCCATTAGCTCTTTCTGCCATCCCATTTGAGTGAGGGTAGCATGAGGTGTGGAATACCCATTTAATCCCTTCTTGGCTTGCCCAGTCTTGCACTTCTTTACCTAAGGAGTGTGAACCATTGTCACTTTGGATACCATCAGGAGCAGGCAGATGAGAACCAAAGCCATAGCCCTTGCACTGTATTGTGGTTGGCTTTCAGACACTTAATTGCCATAAGGAAGCCAGAGGCTACTTCTACTCCTGTAAGGATGTGCTGATACCCTGCAGAGGATTCCAGTGGTCCAGTATAATCAGTGTAGACCATCAGGTTTTTCCCTTCACTGATATGTAGAGGCAGTGCTTTAGCAGGGTGATCTGTTTGCAATTTCAATCTACACTGAGGACATTCTGTAAGAATAGTTTCACAAGTTTTTCTGTTTATAGGCCAGCCTTTACTCTGTGAGGCAAAGTGCTTCTTTACCTGTGTGGCTCAAGTTCTGATGCCCCTATTCTAACCTATACCACCCAGGATTTAAGGTGATTGTCCAAATTAATAAATAAACTGAAGCTTCAACAAGCAGTTTTCATGTAGCACCTTCCACTGTAAGAGCTTTCCAGTGTTCCATCCTGCAGCCTGGTTGTGGCTCTGCTGCTGCCTGAGCTTGGTGAAAGTGTGAATCGAGCCGAGCACGTAGCAGTTCAGGAGGGATGAAGCCACGTGCTTCCCTTAGGTTGGTGCAAAAAACACCTCTGGTTTCCTCAGAAGACACTTCTTAGTGTGCTATTTGACAATGAACTAATGTTCAAAATGCAAACAGAAAGACTTTACACATTGTCTGCAGTAAAAGCATTTTCTTCCTATTTACAATATATGTAGTAATGGAGAGAAGAGTGATCCCAGCCCTATACTGAAATGAATTTAAGCAATTTCATATTGCAGGAAAACTGGCAATTTAAAAGTAATATCCTGTAGCAAACATAGGAGAACTGAAATAGCCTAAGGTATTGAATAAGTTAAAAAATCATAAAACAGAAATACATAAAAATCTAATAAATTGACCAAATAGGGAAGGATAAATTGAAAAAGAATGATGCCATTTTGCATATGAGATATTTGCATAGACCAGGTTCAAAACAATCCTTGGGAGGTTTCAGGTGGGATCTCAATATAATTGTTTCCTTGTCCTTTTTTTGTGTAATGTAATTGTTTCCTTGTCCTTTTTTTTTGTCTAATCTGACATTTAGTGTGACAGGAGTTTTAGCAGCTTGATTACTGTATCAGCTTTTCTGCCTAAGTTGAGAAACTGCATCACACTGACATTGGGGTTTTTCACTGTGGAAACAGCAAACCCTGAGGTAGGGCCATGAGTTGAGAGCTGAAGCAGCTCTCTGCAAAGCCCAATCAGACTGGGGTTTCTTCTTGTGCTTTAACACCAGAGGGCAAGGAAGCACCTCAGAGCTGTTCTCTGACACCTCCTCTCCCCCAGCAGGATGGGGGGAAAAGAGACTTGGAAGGCTGAAAGTGAGGAAACTAATGGGTTGAGATAAGAAGCGTTGATAGTGATGATAAAAAGAAAATAAAAGAAATAAGTAAAACCCCAAAAATCAAGCGTTGCAAGTTGAAACAATTCCTCACCACCAAGTGAATGATGCCCAGCCTGTCCCCAATCAGTGGCCCCCTCACCAGCTTCTTCCCTGGCTCAGCATGACATCATAATGGTTCCTTTGGTGACCATTATGATGTCATAATGTGCCATTATGACACAGCCACAAAGACTGACCATGGTCAGTCTTTGTGGCTGTGTCATCTCCCAAGTTCTTGTGCATGCCCAGCCTGCTCACTCCTGGGGTGTTGGGAGAAGCAGAAAAGGCCTTGACTCTTCCTAAGCGCTGCTCTGCAGTAATGAAAACGTGTCTGTGATGAGGTTGATGCTTGGACTTGATGTCTTAGAGGTCTTTTCCAGCCTAAATGATTCTATGGTTCTGTGATATTGTCAACAGTGTTTTCAGCACAAAGCCAAAACATCATGCACTAGCTGAACTAAATTTAAGTCAGCCCCAGCCAAAACCAGCACAGTTCTTCTGAGGGGAAAACACCAGAGTTGTCATGGAAATGTCTGAGAAAGCAGATTCATGTTTCTGAGCCACAACCAATGGCCTGCAGTGTCTTTAACAACTATCAGCTGACCATAGTAACCTTTTTATGGTTACTGGGCTTGTTAGATAAAGGACTTCTTGAGTTGCTTTCCCAAAGTCCTCAGTTATGGATTATGGTGAATAATTGGAATCCATATTGTCCTTCTGCAGTCAGATTTAGTTTTAGTGTGTATTGGTATGTATCTGTCAAAATCATGGGGAAAATTGCTTATGTTTTAAAGGAATTTAAGAATTTTGTTGTGTTTTGGGAAAAGAAAACTATTTTATAAGAGATTTGTTGTCTCCAAATTCAGAGGAATGAAGTGTGTAAAAATTGGCTTCACTTTCCTTGAGGTAGTTCCTTGTTTTCCCTGTTTCAGTATATATTTGTCTTGGAGTAGCCCATCTGAGTGTTCTCAAATGAAGGCCTTGGGTTTGCACCCAGGATTACTCAGCCTTCCATAGCTGATTTTATTGAGACTAATGGCACAAGATGCTGAGTCCACATCTCACCAAAGCTTAGGCTCATTCTTAACTCCACTCTCTGCAAACTCCACTATCCCATGTAAAAGGCAGGGTCGTCTCCCAATTTTGTATTGCTTAGTCACGTGGCCGATTTTGAATTTAGGAGGGACTGTTGAGAAAAGGAAAAAAAATAAACCAAAAGAAAAATGCTGACATTTTACCAAAGNGAGTTATTTTTGTTAAAAGGTGATATGTATGACCTTATAACTGTGTCACTGATGAACTCATAGTGTGTTGTCAAAGAAATGCAAGTTTTAATACTGGAATAAATAACTGTGATGTTTTGAACACCAGACTATTACATAAGCTCTGGCAATATATGAGTTTGTGTTGGTATTCATAGTCCAGATGCCTGGAAGTAGCCTTCCACAGTAACCTGGATACCATCCTGAAGTACATTGCAGTGTCTATTACAATCTTCATCATTCAGTATCAGCATCTACTGCTGAAAGGTGAGTTACAAGGTTGCTGAAATGGAAGGTTCTCAGCTCCAGAAAGGTTTGGATTTCACACATTTGGTAGCATATTGTTTCTGTGTACTGATTTTTCTCATCTCACAACATTAGTTTCTTGGTGCCAATTAAATTACAGCAGTTTATAAACATTCCTAGTCCTCTGGCATCATTGAAGTTTTAGTTAAAATTGGTTTTTAAAATGTGTACTAAAACAAGGAATAGAATTTGAAATCCCAGTGAACTTTTAAATAAGTGCTGTCCTCTTCAACTGTTGATGTAGTGGATTTGATGCATGGGTTCCAAAAAGTGTACATTCCTTTTTCCCCTTGTCACGTAGCAACCGGTTTTAAAGTAGAGATGGAAAATGTTTACTCTAAGTGGGTCCAAAACCACCAAAAAAATTGTCTCTCTTACCAAATCTTATTTTCATATATCTAATCACTGTCACTTGTGACAGAACTATAAAACTTAGCTGTGAGTCCACCCTGTTTAAAAGCAGTGTCATGGCGTGGAGAGCCATCGATCCAGTCCTTTGGTCTGTTAGATGTCTTCCATTCCTATTAAGGCTCAGTCTAACCCAGAACTGACCTTTCTTAAATCCTTGTCCAGTTGTTGTTAGCCTTTTTTTTTATTTGTACCAAAATAGATTTTGCACTAGGTGTGAATTTTTGCCATAACTTTGGACTGTACCTGTTCTACGTGCTGTGATACCAAAGCCTGGCACCAGAGGTTCCAGTTTGTACATTAGCATTTAGAAATACCTGTGCCACTAGGTGTGCCCCTGTGGCTTCTCCACCTCTCATCTCCCCCAGAGGGGTCTGTGCCACCTCCTCGTGACTCCATGAAGCAGTCAGTGACAGAATTTCATGACCATCCTTGAGCTTTGAGATATTTTGAAGCAGTCAGTGCACAGCATCACAGCTAAGGCTGCACATAAGGAGATAAATCAGTTGTGCTTTAGCCTAGCACAATGGCAATGCTAGACTGTCAGAGCAGAAAAGAAACACAACGTGGCAATCCTCTTATAGAAATACTTCAAGCCAAGATAAATGGCAGAAGCAACTTCAGTCAGGAGTAATTATTTCACTTTCAGCACTGCATGATGCAATTAAACCTTCATCACCAGTCATACCCAGCCTCCTTTAAAGAAGGAATAAGTATGCATTATGGAAAGAGAAAATTACATGTTGTGCTGGTTTTGCAGTGTGGCTTCTGCAAGAAGCAGCTAGAAGCTTCTTAAGGGTCCAACAGAGCCAATCCCAGCTGGGCTCCCAAGGCCAAACTCCTAAACCCTGTTGCTGACAAGGCCGGCCGGGCCAGTCAGCGCCGGTCACAGGCCTCTGGGAATCACATCTGAGACAGAGAAGAACCCAAACAGCCACATTTTGCCCCCAGAGAAGGGAGGGAGAAGATGGGAGAAACTCTGCAGACACCAAGGTCAGTGAAGGGGGAGGAGGAGGCGCTGAGAGAAGATTCCCTGTGGCCTGTGGAGAAGACCATGGTGAAGCGGGTGTCCCCCCACAGCCCATGGAGGATGAAGAGACCCCACTTGTAGCCCATGGAGAGGCACCTGGGCCAGGCAGGAGCCCACCATGGAGCAGGGGGAGGAACAGGGAACAATCTGTGAACAACTGATGAGGAACTGACTGAAGATTGAAGCCTCCATTCCCTATATCTCCCCCTGTGCCATCCTGGAGAGGAGAAACATCATGAATAGAGTGAAGTCTGCAGAGAAGGGAGGGGTGGGGGGTGGTGTTTAAAGAGCTGTTTTATGCTTCTTGTTATCTGACTCTGGTTTCTGTGTGTGTATGTGTAGCGTAATAAATTAGAGAGTTTTCTTGCTTTTCTTCTGTGTTGAGTCTGTTTTGCCCATGATGCCCATTGCAGAATGATCTCTCCTGTCCGGATCTCACTCCAAAGCCTCTCAACATGTATTTTCTCCCCTGTCCAGCTCAGAGGGGAGTGATAGAGCGGCTCTGGTGGCAGTCTGGCCTCCAGCCAGGGGCAAACCCAC
Organism: Heliornis fulica; assembly: GCA_013399135.1. Classification (NCBI taxonomy): domain Eukaryota; kingdom Metazoa; phylum Chordata; class Aves; order Gruiformes; family Heliornithidae; genus Heliornis; species Heliornis fulica. The sequence continues at coordinate 271,467 of VXBZ01012253.1, forward strand.
CACATGTGTGATATTGAGAGACAAAATACAAATGAATCAAAATTGAAACCGAAACCCAGTGCCTTAGAGATGAGCTAGTTAGCAGGTGAGGTGGATGGCTGGCTACCATTCAGAAGGGTCTAGGCTTGGGTTTATTTGTACAAGGATTGATTTTTTTTGACAGAGCTTCTCTTATGTGTTTTAATACACCCAGTAGAAGATATTCTTCAGGTCTTGAAAATATGTGAATGCAAACAATTTTCAGACTGCTAAAACATACCTAGATTTTTGCTAAAGACCCACTTGCAATAGGTTCATTAGGTACAGTGGCTCAGAGAGGGCAGAGATTTCTGTTTGGGCTCAAACTCTTGTCCCTACGATGATGACCACTACCTCTGGCAGCTCTAAACCTTTCTAGGATGTGGCCTTTGATACAGAAAAAGTGCCCCAGTCTCCTTGCTGTGGCAGGTAGAAGAATTCATGACTGAAAGCCTATAGTATTTCCTACAGACCAGATGCACTTAATCATAATGTAATAATTATTAACTTAATAAAGTCATTATCCAATTTGAGGACACCTTTTTCATCTTCATTTTATTGATAACACTTATTATTCTTTTCTGGCACATGCACTTAGTCTTCTATTTTTAATTCATGACATGATTTTTAATTTTTTATGATTCTGTATGATCTAAAATTACATTTTTGTCAAACAGCTGTTAATGACCAGAGCCACAGCATTAGAGATGGTAGAAATGACATGAGTTTTTAAGCTGAGAGTGTAACTCTGTTTTCCCATGCTGTGGTGTCCTGGTTTCAACTGAGAAAGAGTGTTCATTTTCTGCTGTGGGAAGTGGTGAATGAATTCCTTGGGTTTTTTTTTTTTTTTGCTTGCACAAGTGGCTTTTGCTTTACCTGCTAAAGTGTCTTTATGTTAATCCACAAGTTTTGTCACTTTTGCTGTTCTCATCTCTCATTCCATCTTGGGGGAAGGAGAGAGTGGCTGCATGGTGCTTCGTTGCCCGGTGTGGCTGAACCATGGCACATCAGTGCTGGTAACTGGTTTGTAGTGATGTGATGTAACTGCCTTGAGTAGAAGGGGTGGTGCCTACAATGCCAATAGTGTTTCAGTTGGCTTGTTTTCTAGAATTTTTTTGCTTTGACTTGCTTTTAATTCTGTAAAGCATAAGTCATTAATGAGACACATCTCCCTACTTGCTGAGGTAGGTAATCACTCACTTGACTGCACAGGGGCATGTGCTGAAACAGTTGAGATACTGTGCAACTTCCTGAAGTTATGCATCAAGCTAGAGCAACTGGGGGGAGTAGGGTGGAGGACAAGTGCTACACAGTCTTTAGGAAGGAAATGAAACTCGTGAAGAATACTTTTCAATCTCGGAAGCGTGGGTGAATTAGTACATTTTACTTGTCTGACATCGTCATAATGGGAGAAAATTGATTTGGACACTCCACTAGACTGATAAACATGAACAAATTTGTCTCTAAACATTTTGAATGGAAGTTCTAAATGAGAATTTTGCCATCATTCCAGTTACTTAAGCAGCAATTTATCAAGAAAGGCCTTTGGAGTCAAATCCATAACTTTGAAAGACGTTGTTTTACAGATTCTATCATAAAATAATGTCAGGTATAAGACTAATAACTGGTATTCAGTGCAGCAGTCTTGTTTAATTCCAGTGAATTGCACAGGTACTCATCTTCTGAAATGCTTTCTATCAAGTCTTATGCAGAACAGAATTCCAACAGAGGTGCTGCTGTTTCTCACACAGTAATACTTACTCAATTATCCTTGGCTAATCAGACTGGAAAAAAAATAAGCAAACCTTGTAACATTTTGATTAGGAGCCCATAGCAAGGCTCTGCATAGGTGTCTTCAGCTAAATTCAGTAATCTCTGATCTGGAATCCTGCTTGATGCCAAGAGAAAACATCATGGCCAGAAAGGCTGATGATGTACATCCCACCATGGTGAGAAGTGTCCCCTCAGCACATGTGTTGTTTGCTTGCTACCAAAACTTTGCATTTATTTGTCTTATGACTCCCAGGACATAAACTCTAAATGTGAGTATTTAAAATAATGAAGCTCTGTAGCTGTGAAGGTAAAAGAAATACCAGCTTGATGTTTGCTTGCTTACGAGTTTGAGTCAGAAGGGGGATGAACATGACCCTGTGGCACAGGACATTCTCAGAAGTCTCATTTTCAGAGTACTGGTGTGCTGTGAGGACATGGTGGCTGGGAGGAGCAAGGAGACAGACACTTTTGTTTTATACCATGTGGTTTAAAATATTGTGCTTTATATGGCTCCCTAAGACCAAATTCTTCATGGAAAATAATCTCCATAAAGATTCCTATCAGTGGGAGTGTCACTGGGCTTCTGGGAGTCTGAGGAAGAGCAGTCCTGGGTTGGCTTTGTCTTTGCTTCAGATTTTGCTCCTTTGAGCACAGCTGAGTGGCAGACATCATGGGTCAGGAGGAGAAAGAATGGGTCAGTGGCCAGCAAAGTTTTGGGCTGTTTCTTTGGCTTTTTCAGCTTAAGAAATTCTTAAGAGTATGAGATGAAGCTGCCTTGACAGTAACATATGCTAGTTTGGACAGATTCCTGCTGTCTTTTTTGCCAGAATCTGGAGGAAGAAGGTAATTCCTGAACATAGTATTTCAAACAAACCTGTCTGCCCTTTCCTGACAGGAGAAGAAATCCAAAAAGAGCCCATTTGTGCTGGCAAATGTAATTTTCTCAAAACTTGGGCAAATAGCCTACTTTCTTTGGTTATAATTTGGAATGCCTTTGAAGCAGAAACCTCCAAGGAGGGTCTGAAACAATTTCCAAGAAAAAGACCGTAATTACTTTGTACTGCTTTGTTCAGTGAACTGAAACACAGCCCTAGGCAAGGGAGAAGGTTGCATTTGTTTGCCTACAAGCTCCATGTCTGTGGCACCACTGCCTCGATGCGTGTAACACGGTCCATAGCTCAACCCTGTATGTTTGCTGTACGTTTTCCCAGTGCTGTGACTTTTAGCAAGGGGAGCTGCTTCATGGCTATTTCTGTCCAGCTGCTATTTGTCAGTAGGTTCCAAAAGCAGCAGCAAGTTTCTGGAGAAGCAAGGGGTGTCAGTGATTGGAAAAGAGCTCAGCACACCGAGATGAGTTTGGAGAATCTTCAGTTAAGCATCCATCCTGTTGTGTGTTACATCTTTCAGCAAGATTTCCCTTTTTACTGTACATCTTGTGAGAAAACTCACTGCATGAACACCTGTCCTTGTTTTCACTAAGCCAAACTTTTTCAGAAGCCAGTTAAATTCTCAAAGCATCTCTTTTGGTTCTCATAGTCCTAGCTGCTATCTATAACTTTCGTTTTTCTCACATTCATCAAAGCACACCAAGAGCATGGGCTCTTGTAGACATGTAGGCATGTTTCTTGGAACTAAATAATGATGATTCAAAGTTGGATTATCCTACACACAGCTCTCCAGGCTGAGTGTTGCTCAGCATCCCCAAGAATCATTTGAATTCTTAGCTCTGCTGAGAACAGTCAGAAGATGCGCTTTCTAGGACATCAAAGTATGAAAGAATAATCCATTCAGAATGCTTTCAAAATTAACTTTTTAGTTGTCAGTGTAGTCCTAAGAAAGACAGAGTGTTCTTTTTTGTCCTCTTTGTCAAGCAGTTGAAGCTACTCCAGAAAAGAGCCTGTCCCCTACACCATGTTTGAAATGCAAAGAGCTTGTCTATACCTGGAGTAAATCCCATGTTAATGAGCCGTGTTAAAGAAGGGGACTATTTTCCATAGGTTTAGTAGCCATCCATAAAAAATCCACAGAGCAAACAAAAAACTCCCTCCTGCTCAAAAGCAGAGCACTTAGCAAATTCATCATGGAGTTTGTACAGCAGCTTAAATGTCATCTCTGGCCTTTACTTGAGCAGATGTGCTGCAATTCCAGAGGAAATCAGGTGTCTTTTCAGCAAGTTCCATTGCTGCTTTCTCCTTTCAGAAATGCCTGTTCATTTTGAAAGGGAAAGGACTAGCAGAAAGAAAACATTACATTTTAGATGAGATTACTGCAGAAGAAATAATTGAAGCATTTGTTTGCAAGCCTGAGATTACATTAGAAGCACAATTAAAATTGATTTGGATCTGTGCTGTAGCATTATGCTAATGAAGTCCCTGGCCTCACCGTAAGATTGTAAACATGACTTTTAAACTCACTTTGATACCCTTATTACAGCTGCCCTTAAATTCATTATGAGTTGCTAGATGGTCACCTTGTTACTGAAGAGGCATCATTGACATAACTCAGCTTGAAAAACCACCTGAGTAAAGAAAACTAAACACCCTGGATATAGGATCTTAGTTAGCTTTCTTTATTCTTAGTGGGTGATCTCAGTCTTAATGGCCAAGACTCATCAATACCATCATAAACTTTATTTGCAAACTGTATTGTTCCTTCTGTTCAAAGAATGTTTTTTTTTTACTTTCCACAGGACTTGGATCTTTTACCCTTAAATGCAAATGTCTGTTAAATTGTCATCTGCCAGCGATCACTTCACATTTAAAGGCTAATTTTTTTTCTTAATTTGTGGATTATTTTAGCAAAAAAAAAAAAATGCTTGAAGGTAGCAGAAGTGTTAACCAATATCTGTGTTTGAGGGATTTTTATATTTTTGTTGAAGTCTGCAGGAATGTAGAAAGTCTCAAAGGCAGCATATATATCAGTCACATCATTATACTGTTGTATTTATTAAGTGCTAGACTAATTCAGTACTGTAAAAACATGATTTACTGGTCTGGGAAAGGTCACATTGCTTTAATCTCTTCTTAGTAATTCTTATTCCTCACAGTCTACCAACTTTGTGAGGCCATTGGAAATAATTCAGCTTTTTCCAATATTGTGGTCTTCTTCTTAAAGCTGGAAAGTGGTTCAGTTACAGAGTTACTTAAGAAAGTTGTGAGAGGTTTTATTTGGAATGTGCACACATCTAGAAACTTCTCTTGTGTGTGGTAGTACTTGTAGAATTTCAATATGCTAATATTTGTGTAGAGTACACAAATGTCAGAAAATCTGGTTATATCTCCTTTCAATAATCAATATGATTCACTAAATAAGGTTTAATCTCCTTTCAATAGTGTCTTCTGCACAATAGTGTGCAGAAGACACTATTGGAAGGAGAAGGAAGCAGACATGCAGACCTCCAAGGTGGCAGAGATGGGTAGTGAGTGCAAAGGTTGTTGCATCTCTCAAACTCTTTGTAGTGCTACAAGCAAGCCTGAGAAGGAGGAAACTGCAAAAGAAGAGGTTTAGGTATTTATTCTATGGCTATCTTAAGAAGTATTTTGGTTTACAGTCTAATAAAGGCAGATTGATCAAAAAGGTATCATGTATTTCTGGATGCTCATTGTAAAGAAAATTTTTAGATAAACTTCCTTGAAGGTTTGGGTGACTCTGGGTCTTGCCACAAAGTTCTACAAGTAAAATGCACTTTGAATTTGATCAAGGAAAGAAATAACAATAAGTAAGCTTCATTATGTTGTTAATGATATTTTAATAATTATGAAATATGCATGTGAAATAGTATAGGTTGCAAAGACCACATTGGTCTTCGGATCTGCTCATCTTGTGTTGGTACAGCACCAAATGCAATTGGACCACAGCAAAAATAGCTTTGTGATAGAAGTGCTTGAAGTGTGAGGTTTAGAAAAAATCCTGGGCAGTTATATGACACATCTTCTGGGTTCCCAAACTCTTGATGGTCTGACTCTTGGTCTCCTGAGAATTGTTATTCAATATCTGCTGAAATGAACAAGAAAAATCTGGTGAATTTCAGATTGGATTAATACTACGTGATTACCTCTATGACATGATCCAGATATAGGAAATCATTAAAGTCTAAAGGAAGTGCTCAAGGGAAATAAACTGTTTGTACCACAGGATCTCGGGAAAGTAATGAAAATTCTGGGGATCCAAGCAATTAGAAAGGTGATAGTCCCCCAGACCTGTGTTTTATAGCAAGTCTGATACTTTCTGTGAGCAGCAGAATTAGAATGTTTTACTCTACAAAGAACAGTCATATTCTGTCATTTCAGGTAGTGCCTCCACAGGCATGTTTGCTTACTCTTCTGTTCTCAGACCATTTGCACAGAGTTCAGCTCTAAACTCTCTCCTAAAGCAACTCAGTTACTTCCCTCAGAGAGAAATTCCTGATCACAGAATCACAGAATGTCAGGAGTTGGAAGGGACCATGAAAGATCATCCAGTCCAACCCCCTGCCCGAGCAGATCACCTAGATTAAGTCACACAGGAACGTGTCCAGATGGGTCTTGAATGTCTCCAGAGAAGGAGACTCCACAACCTCTCTGGGCAGCCTGTCCAGGCTCTGGCACGCTCACCATGAAAGAGTTTTTCCTTATATTCACATGGAATTCGTATGTTCCAGTGTGGACCTGCTGTCCCTTGTCCTGTCACTGGCCATCACTGAGAAGAGCCTGGATCCATCCTCCTGACACTCACCCTTAACATATTAATAAACATTACTGAGGTCTCCTCCAACTTAGAGACCCAGCTCCCTCCACTTTTCTTCATAAGGAAGATGTTCCACTCCATCATCTTGGTGTCCCTGTGCTGGACTCTCTCCAGGAGTTGTGTGTCCTTCTGGAACTGAGGGCCCAGAACTGGACACAATATTCCAGGTGAGGTCTCACCAGGCCAGAGTAGAGGGGGAGGAGGACCTCTCTTGACCTACTGGCCACCCACCTTCTAATACACCCCAGGATGCCATTGGCCTTCTTGGCCACAAGGGCACACTGCTGGCTCATGGTCATCTTGCAGTCCCTCAGGACCCCCAGGTCCCTCTCACCTACACTGCTTTTCAAGAAGCCAGTCCCCAACCTATCCTGGTGACCTTCCCCTTCAAATGCTGCCTCATGCTTTGCTCCAGAAGATGTCACAGTGCTTTGGCACCTGGCTGTGCACTGGCATGTAACACTGTTCACGTGGGCTACAAGGAGTTGTTTTGGTACTCTGAAATGAGTAAGCACACAGAGTGACAGCTCATGACTAGGAGTGGAGTGTGTTTTGGAGAAGATACATACTAAGTGCTTTGGAAAGTGAGAGAATTCACTTGGTTGTAGAGTGTGGCAGCCTGAGAAGGTTGGACAGTTTCCCACTGAGGACTTGGCTGCTTCTTTGAGTGCCAAGACAGTATAGACAAATCTTTAGTAATTTTTGTAAGAGCTTTTTAAGAGTTTTTTGTTTTTCTTTGAGATATAGTGCAGGTTTTGAAATTCATTATAAGCCTCAGAACTTCTGGCAGTGTCAGGTGTTCACATGAATTCCCACCACACCAAAACATTAAAATAACCCATTTTATATTTATAGAAATTGGTTTTATAGGATGGTGCCGTAACAGCCAAGACATGGAAACACCTTTCTTAGCCCCTTATGTTATTCTTAAACCATTGGGTATAGCAAAGTACTTTTCATAGAGGTACAAAAGCTTACCCATATGTCTTCACTTAGAAACACCCTCAAACAGTAATCATCCTGATTTCATAGCTTCACCTTTACTGAGTGGGTTTGAGTAGCAGCTGACCTTGTTTAGTAGCTGCACACACTTAATAGCTGCACCTTGTCCATGGGCCTTTCCCATGCAAGCTGCAGGGAAGGTAATTAAATGTAATGAAAACTGTGCTTTCCAAACAAGGATTTGTGGTTGGTCATATGAAGTGGTCAGTAGGCTAAATCATTTATGGAGAAATTACCTACAGTCCAAAGGTTAAAGTACTGCAGCTCCAACTACAAATGAGGATTAAAGTGCAAAAAGGGTGAGGGGTTTCCTTGCTGACAGGAGCACAGTGGCTGTGCCCTTACAAGGCTTGCACATTGTTGCCAGCTGTCCTGGTTCTGGCCAGGCCAGAGGTGCCCTCCCCCAGCAGCCAGCACAGGTGAGATGAGTTGTCCTGGCTGTTTTCCACTCCCCCACCATCAGTGAGCCCCTAGAAAAGGGGCTGGTGGGGCAGAGGCAGGGGTTGTTGCAGGGGGTCCTGGTGTTGGTGTAGTGCTCTGTGTTGTCACTGGATGTGTCTGTGTGAGTTCTGCCCTGGGCTCTGTTACTGTGCCCTGCGTGGTGCCTGTCAGCAAACTGCCCTTTCCCAACCCGTGGGGGCTTGGTCTCTTTTCCCCTGTTACAGGGGTGAGAGAGCTCAGTTGCTGCCTGGGGATGAACCGTGAGACAAGCTCAGAGCCACCTTCAGTGAACAGAGATTTGAGGAGCAGCGTGGAAATGCACAGCCCTTCAACGTAAGCATCCAAATGAGAATGTGATTGTCTCACTATGTCTTGCTTCCCTTGCCTTGTTAGGGATATACCCAGCACCAGTCTTTGCAGTTCTCTTCCCTGCATTGTGTCAAACAAGGGGAGATTTCACTGTTTAAAATCATTTAAGGAAAAGAAAAGGAACAACTAACTTTATTTTCTATCAGGGATGTGATAACACAAGGAATGAACAAAAGAAAATACTGTTCTTAAAATTATCTCTTAAAAAAAAAAAGAAGCTTTTCTGTAAAAGTTCTTTTTCTTGTTAGTGTTATTTTAAGCCAGAGTCAGTTAAAGACTCATGATCTCTTTGCTAAAGGAGTCTTGTTTCATCTTTTTCATTCAGGTTTGTGCACAACATTTATGTGATGGTAGTGGGTCACAAGGAAATAGAGTTTCCTTTTCTGTAAGAGTTAAAAACAATATTGTAGTCATTAAAATAAAATATATTTTCTTTGTGTACAAGTAAGTTTCCCTTCCACTAATGGCAACATTAGTACCACCTCTGGAAAGATTTACTTTTCACCTCAGGACATTGTGTTCTGGAAATGTGTACGGTGAAATGTGTTGGTATTTTACTTACTGAAAGGTTATGGGCACCACAGTAGCATAGAGGTTTCATTACTGATATTGTTGCTATTTAATATACAAAAATTTAATGGAGCAATAGCACTATGAGATTTTTATATGTTTTGTATTTCAGTTCTCTCCTATTGCTGTGCATAATGTGCCAGCATTTCCAGCAGATAACATGATGTACACCAGTGGCGAGATAAAAGCTGCCAATAGCAGTTATGAGATGCTTTTGATAAAAAAAAAAAAACACCTTTATGTGAAAGATAAGCCCCAGAAATTCCCCTCACCTTGTAAATGTGCACAAGTATATTCTTTGCTACATGGCAGGAACAATTAAGAATATATTGATTTGATTTACTAGTTCTCTCTTTTCTGAGAACTGAAAATGCAGATTAAGCTGTACCAACAGCGATACTTTCATCGCTGTGATATTTCTGATTTGACAGAATAAAAAAGAAAAAGTGAATTTTTACTCATGTATGGCCTTGGGAAACCTGGTGTTACTGTATTTGTGGTTGGAAGTGTGTAGAGAAAAACATGGTTGTTTTGATGATCAGAGAGGACTGTGTTGTAGCCTCTAGTCTTCACACAGCTTCATGCCTCATGCACCCAGTAACCACAGGTTACTGGGTGCATGAG
>VXBZ01012253.1:302209-314059 GCA_013399135.1 Heliornis fulica
GCTGCAGTGGGAGCATCAGCAGCGGCACCGGCATCAGCAGCGGCAGCTCCCTACGCCGTTCTCCCAGCCCTGTAGCGCCATCGCCTTTCCCCTCCCTGCCCCCTCGTCTCGTTGCAGATTGCTTTTTTAATTATTTTTTTCCTTCGGCAATTCTCGTTGTCTGATACTTCGTGGGGATTTTTTTTTTTTTCCTGGTTTATTTTTTTTTTCCTCCCCTTCCTCTGAGAAGGCGGCAAAACCACATACAAACAGAGAGAAATAAAGGAAAGAAAAGTACCGGGACTTATCCGGCTGCTGCAAACCCAGAGATAGCAGGCGAAGCCTTGGGGTTGGCTTGTACCCCAAGGTAAAGCCCTGCCCCCTTTACCTCCTCGACACCTCCTCCGAGAGAGAAAAGGAGAGCGAGAGAAGGGGCCAAAGTGGAGAAAAGCAGCTCTTCCGCGGCCGGCACTTGGAGTACGGGGAGGCAGGAAGGGAAGGATGGTTGTGGTTACCCGAGCCGGCTGCAGGGCAGCTCTCTTCCTCTGGATTTTCAGCAGCATTAGCTGCAGAGCCAGGACTGCTCTGCCTGCATCTCGTAAGTACCTTTTTTTTTTTAAGCTGCATGCACGATTTCGGCTCTGCAATAAGCCAGAGAGCTCTAAACCCACAACTCTGGGAGGTTGGTTTCCTCCCTCTCTGTCTCTCTGCTGGAGAATCTGGTGGTTGATTTCTCGAGTGTTTGCATGGGCATGTGTGCACTGAGGTTTGGTACCGTTCACCGTGCTCCCCATCAGATCTGCCGTGGCGTTGCGGACGTTTTCGGTGGTGGCTGGTGTGCAAAGTTGATTCGGTCTTGGTTCTGCAGTGGAGTCAGGCAGGGGCAGGAATCAGAAGCTGCTCAAAGTTTGGAGGTGGTTATTGCTCGGTTGGTTGTTTCGGTTGGGTTTTCCCACCTTCCTCAGAGGAACGCAGGTTGCATTGGGAAGAACTTCGCTTCCACAGTTGTGTGAGGGAAGAGGAGATGGGAGCAGCTGCTGTAACTGGTGTTGTATCCAGGAGCAGCAAGAGGAAATTTTGGCTCGTTTGAAGAGGACAGACCGATGGTGAGATGATGACAGCACTCTGAGCCAGGACAGCTCCTCTTAAGAGTGAAGTTTTGTTTCCTCTGATAAAATGAGCAAAGGTATTTTAGAGGAGACCAGCAATTGCCCACCCACCCCCCACTTCAGAGAGGCAGAAATGGCTGAGAAATGATCAAGCATCTGCTGAAATGCTGAACTTCAGGCCAGAAGTTGCAGAGCACCTATACAGGACCCAATTCTGCCATCAGTGTAAACCCAGCAGCTTACTCATTGATTTCAGGGGGTGTTAGATCAAACCTCGAGCACTGCACCGAGCTGTAGTTTCCAGCTGAACATTCGCAGGTAGATGTCAGTGTTAAGTGTTTAGTCGTCTCTCTTCAGACCATGTAAAGCCTTTGCGAGCTGGAAAGTATTTTGGATACTGAAATGAAGCAATGTGGGTTTTTTATAGAATTTTAAGAGATGCTGTTGACTTCTGCTGTTCACAGAGGAAAGAAATGTCCTGAGATGCTGCAGTATTGATGTGCTGGTATCGAGTTCATGTGAACGGGGACTGATTTTACTGAGCAAGCAGAGAATCATGTAATGTAAATACTGACTAGAGATCTGTGTGGATCATCATATTTATTTATTTGTTTCCTCAGGGCAGGGATGAGCAACGTGATGATGAGGAAGCTGGAGCGCTGCTGTGCTTTCTCAGTGGGTTTCTGTTTGTTATCATCTGATCACCTTCTGAAAAATAAACTGGTTGTTACTGTTCCAGGCTTAGACATCTGTTTGTGTGTCGACAGAAAATGTACCTCAGTGTCTGCTGTACAGACACTGCTCGGGCTCACAGGCTATAGGACGTTTGGTTATTGTTGGTTTAGGAGAAATATTGATCCTGAGGTTTACTGCTTAGTTTTGACTGGCTTCCTGTTTTGTGGTTTGGTTTTTTTTTTTTCTTCTTCTGAATGTTATTTCTCCTTGGTAATCTCTTGGGTTCTGCATAACAGGAGTATACAGAGGAACAAAAGATTATTATTTAGCTTGTCAGAAATCTGATCTGGGAAAGTCTCCTATATTGCTTTTCTGAAATAGGGTTTCTATCTGAGCTTTTTGGGGGGGGTGTGATTCACTAACTAATGATGTAATTTAACTTGACAGTGATCTACAGTGGGTTTTTTGATTGCCCAACAAGAAATCTTTAACTTTTGAAGGAAGGTAGTTGAGAAGTTAATGATGTACTAACATCACTATAACCAGAAATTCCATTAAGGAAGGAGATATGTATAAACTCAAGTACAATTTACTTATATACGTTCCCATCTTGACAATTTATTATTTTTTAGATATTCAGGATTGTATTAATTCACCTTCAGGGATCTTATACAAGACTCTGCTTATGGGGCTTATTTTCATTTCTGACTCACTTCTGAAAGTGAAATGGAGATGGATTTGTTTACTGGCAGCAGAAATACAGCTAGAAGTACATGTCAGCCTTAAAATTACAGAAGGAGGGTTCACATTACCATGTATGCTTTAAACTCTTGTACAGACTGACGGGGTCCTTGGGCAGTGGTGCCACCGTAGGAGCTCAAGTGCTGTGTCACAGTGTTTTGGTGCACCACGTTTGTGTACCCACTGTGCTGTATTTTCTAGGACTGACAGCCACTTTTTAAATGCAGCTGATTGTGAATGGCACTGGGGAATTTTGTTCTCCTGTGACAAGAGAATGCACTTGCAGTGTTAAGGTGTTTTTTTTTGTTTTTTGGGTTTTTTTAGTCATTTCATTTTGAACATTGTATTGGGAATACTTCAGAAAGAGTTGAAAACCATGTGAAATGCAACTTTGATGCAAACCTGATTTCCAACCACATTTTCATTTTCTCCTCCACTGCAAATTTATGCTTTCACTTTGAAGGAGATGACAACAGCAGATTTATTCTTTACATTGGTGTTTAGGAAGCATGCAAACTTCATGTTGTACAGTGAATTACAAACCCCTGTATATACAGTCTCTCTCTTCAGCATTGCAATGGTCTTGTGCTCACATAGGAATATTTTTAGTTTTAAGAATAGAATTATACAACACATTAATATATTGCTTCTAAAATGTTTACTTTGCAAAGTCAGTCATCTGCCTCTGTCAGGATGTCTCTCAGCAGTACTGATTCAGAAGTGATCATGTTGAAAGCTCTGAATCTCATTCAGTTTTATCTGAAGATGAAGTGGGCGTTGAAAGCCCATCTTGTAGCACAATAAACATACTCTCTGGTACAGTATCACACGCTCATACTCAGATCTTAGTGTAAATTTTATTCCTAGTCACATTTTTCATACCTTGGCAATAACTTGGACATATTCTTGCATTTTTATTTTATTTTTAGAATAAGCATAGTGAGTTAAAAACAATCTTAACTTCTGGAATCAAGGCTAATGAACAGCTCAACCAGGAGAGGTCATCACAAGATAAAAAGTAACGTGGAAAATATTTAGTGCTTTATAGTTTTTTTGCAGGGTTTAAAGATGGAATGATGATAATGTGACTGTGGGTACACAGACTTTCATTGTGTTCTTATAAAACTACACAAAGTTGCAACCTAATCTTCTTAATGAGGATGTTAAAGGGATTCATCACATGAATGTTGGATGTCATCTGCTTCTCTATGAAACCAAGTCACTCAGGAAGTGTTTGCCTTTCACAGATAGGTTCTATTTTTGGTTGTGTCTATGTGAAATGCAAACCTGATCAGCACAGAACTGTTAAAACTTCTAGTTCTGGTACTTGTGCTTTTGCAGTAGGTCACATACCACCCCCTTTACAGTCACTGATGCAGAAATCAGAGGAGGGTCAGGTAGACTAGATCCTTAAGGCTTGTGTATAAGCAAAAAGAAAGCATCATGTAGCTTTTGACTGCATGGCACACCGGCTTCCCTGAGTAGCCTGGGTAGGAGAGAAGAGTATTCTCAAAAGTGTAATGTCTCTTTCAAAAGTATGAGGCATTGTACAAGCAGCAACTTTTCAGGAGTTCTGGACTGTATAGAATTCATCTAATCTTCATGTTGATGCCTGAATGTTGGGTGTGTGGGGCTGTCATGGAATCTGCTAGGCACAACGTTGGGCAGTAGTTTCTTCCAGGTACCAATTCCCACATGATGGTATTCTGTGCAAGGCGGTCATCCCAGTTGTGTTCCCAGTACTGCTGACTGCTATTTCCCAGTTTAAGCCCTGTTGTCTGAACATAAACTCAGCAATCCCATGAAATTTATTTTTGGACATACCAAAATACCTTTGTCTAGTTTGAATGTTTAGTCATTTTTCCTCCCTCTGTGTGTCAAAGCACTTGCAGATACGCTGAGCTTTTAAATGGAGGGACAGAGTTTCCTTTAAGACCTCAGAATTTCATAACATGAAACTTATGAGTTCTTTTCTCTTTTACAGCGTGTAGACCAAAGTTTACATCCATCACTGTAGAACAGCACCATTATTTAAAGCACTATATGTCTCTTTAGAATAAAATCACCACTGACCACGCAAAGAGCAGTTTGGTAATTGGTTATAATGTTTAGGACAGTTTCCCAGGGTGGATTTTTAACTAAGTTTTTCCTAGGAATACATATTACCTTACATGTGAATGAGATAGTAGTAAACAGTCTGGTGTCACTTCCACATGGGTGACAGCAGCTAGAGCCTGCCCTGGTGCTCAAAAGCCAGAGTTTGAGTACTGAACTCCTCTGTGTGCCACACAGCCTCATTGCAGATACTCTCCATGTGCAGGAAGTCTCACTCCAAGTTTGATATGGTTGGTGGGCATTGAATCGATTGCAAATGTCACTGAACTAATGTTTTAAGAAATGGTTCTTGCTTGGGTTCTTCTTGCTTTGCTTGTGTTTTTAGTTAATTTATTTTTTAACTGATGGAATAATACAGGATAAGGCACGTAAAGTTCTTCAGTAAGTGGTCCAGTCTTCAGGAAAGTTTGAAAGTGAAGTTAGAGATGATGAATTGTAAGCTTGTCTCTGGACTTTGGCTATATTTGGCAAGGAGATGAGAAATATATTCTGATTATCACACTTTTTTTTTTTTACTCATATTTACTCAATTTTTCAGTTGATACAGTTGTGAGGGGAAATTCTTTACTCGTAATATATCAATCAGACATTAGAAACTGCAAATCTACTTGGATAGCTCATGTCACTATAGATCTGTGACAGGCAGTAGGTTTTCCTATAGGAGTTCTTTTGGAATTTCTGCCTGGATCTCTAAATCCTAAAAGCATCGGGCCTCATGTTCAGTGGTTAGTAAGTATGGCAATATTTAAGACTTGGTAATGACCTCAGTGCTTGGGGCAGTAGCAAACTATGGGGGTTTTCTAAATTTTCTTTTTCTACATATGCAGAATCTGATCTACCTGTGACTCATGGGTCAAACATGAGATAACCAGGTAAATCTTGAGGTGTGCCACCAGATGTGTCTCTGTGTTTCCTAAATACTGGTCGTGCCCTGTCTTGAAAAAAATACATGGACTTGCAAAAGTGTTTCAGTCACATCAGGTAGAAAATGTTAGAGAGGAGTCACTTGTTTTCTTTATCACATGAAACTCTGAGTCACCTTCTCATTCTCATAGTCTTTAGAATTGGAAAGAGTAAATTTGAAATTATAACAGTGCTTAGAAAGAGGTAATCTGATCAGGGCATGATTCCACATGAAGACTGGATTCTTTTCTGAGATCACAAAGATCTGTGGGCCAGAGAGTGCTGTCTGGTAGTTGTGTCTCCCCCAACTCGAGGAGGTAGACATTGTGCTGTTGATTTGAGGAGCTGTGTGGTTACTTCTATCGTCTGTGAGAAGTTCATGATTCAGTCCATTGGTATAAGATAGTAGAAATGATTTAAAGGTTCTTCAGAGTTCAGCCTTTGAACCGACATTGATTTTATCTGTATTACACTTCATTTATTCAGCTGCTTCATTGGCATTGCATAGGTGGATAGTCTGAGACCAACAGCTAATTGTGGAACATGCTAGATCTCTAAATTTGTCAGTGTGGGGAATTGTAGTACTCAGTAATGAATTCTTTGGAGCCACTGCAGTTGCAGCTTTGAAGGCACCATGGATATAAGAGAAGCATTCCCAGGATGGATGCTTGACATTTACAGGGAGCTCATGCACATCTACCTGTTGATAGCGCTGCAATTTTACAAGCAGCTTCACAAAGTTGACAACTTCCTTGCCTCAGAAACTGCCTCAGTACCCAGGCACTGCTGCAGGAGCTGGCCTTCTCCTTCTTATTCCCTAAGATGAACAACTGATAATTCAGAACAGAAAAGGATATTGACATTCACATTTACCTCTACCCTCTGCCCAAAACAGATTAGAGATTTTTTTAGCTTTACAACCTCCCGTAGAGGTGGTTCTTTCACACACAAGTAGTCATGCTGAGCCCACTGAGGGACTTAAAAATTTTATTTTCATTACAGTTATAATTTGATGTTAATATTTACCACAATTTAAAATATTTATATTTATTTTCAGCTCTGTACATGCTCCATAAAATGTTTTAAATTCATATGTGGCTAAGAGACCCTCAACATAGCCTGGGACTTTGTGGCCAGCTTTGCTTTCGTGTCAGTGAAAGGTCAGGTTGGGTCATAACTCTAAAGGAGTAAGTAAAATACACATATCAAAATATTTTCTAGTAGCCAGGAAGAATTCGAATTGTTCTAGTCAAAGGGTTTTCTGCTCTACAAAGAAATGTGATAAATTAGCCTGAACATTAATTGTTAGTTTCTTTAGAGTATTCAAAGTCCCATTTTAAAGGGAAACGAACATTTTCATGTAGAAATATGACGACCTGTTTCGGTATCTCTCTAAATGGAACATAAACCTTCTGTTTGATTTGATAAAACTGCAGTATTATTTACTACTTAGTAGCCTTTGCTTGGGGCAGTCAGCCAGCTGTGCACATGCCAAATTTCTTTCTCCTTTATCTGTTTCTGCAGGGTAGCAATTACCTGTTTACAAGCATTTTTTGCATCATACCTAGAGGTGTTCCACTGTCCATTTTTTATCATCTAAATGGTGATAAAGTCTTGGCTTTGTCTCTGATTGCTTGATGGTCTTGTATATTTACACTGACATTTATTGTGAAGAAAATGTGGAATTTAGAGGGAAGAAGGTGATCATCAGATGAGCTGAGGAGACTGAAAGGGTCCATTTCCCTAAGGGGCAGCAGAAAGTCCACGCTGGAAAGTTTGCTGGATAGGAAAAGGAAGAATTACTTCCATACTAAATGGAAGTATAAAAGTATACAGGCCTCATGCAGTGAGATGCAGGGCAAGGGAATTGCAATATATTTCTGGTTTTCATGTCTTACATACTGGGTTTTAATGACAATGCTGTAAAGCTCTGGAAATCCAGATTGAAATGCAGTTCAACTGGGATGTGATCTGACTCCCAGTTACGTTTATGGGAGCGGTAGCAAGACTGTGACTGGGAAAAAGCCCTACACGTTAAAAACAAACAAAAACCAGTTTTAATGTACACTAAAACTGGTTTTAGTTTGTTTTTAACATGTTGACCCAGTTTTCAAACACAGATGGCTTACTAAGGCCTGTAGGCTCTACCCAAATTACCAGTGAGACATCAAAAGGGCTTGTGCATGTTATTTTATTATCACCGGTTACAGATAAAAATCCAAATATCTTTAAAAAGATGAGGAAAAGTTAAAAAAGGAAAATAAAATAATTTTAAACCATAATTGAAATAAGCTAATGTCCTCCTATCATTGTTCTGGACCATGGGAAAAAAAAATAAAATAAAAATAGGGTGGATGACACTGAAGAGAGGTTGTCTCCCATATGATGACAGTGACACCTTTTCTTTCTGCTGCCAAACGGGGTCAGGGGGCACAGCTTGCCCTGTGCCCAGCATTAGGAAGAGAGTTGAGCTCTGGTGAGAATTGCAGTCAGAAACAAACCCTGCACAGGGCAGGCTCTGCTGGCTACGTGCTCCCAGGCTTCAGCAATCTGAACCCACTAATGTGTTTTCCTTCACTTTTATATAGATAAAAAAACTGTGCTGCTGGGCACACTGTCAGTTCCCTGATGAATGTCCTGCCTGTTCCTGCCCTGGTATGGCCAAGCTGTTAGAAGTGATAGTGGAATTCCCTGCAGATGAGAGGTGGTGCCCATTACACTTCCAGCCTTCCAGGGGCACACACCACCAGGCCACACACCCGTCTATTTGCTTCTGCTCTTAATTTATTCACCACTTCTTGCGTAATTCCTTTCTCATTTTCTTAATCATCCCCCTCCCTACCCTCTCCTCTCCCTTTCCTTCAGAAAGACACAGACTCCACTGTCTTCTCTTGGATTTTCATTGATTCATCACCATATCAAGTAATTTGCAGAGCCTGAAAGTAAGGGAGGTTGTCTTCATTGATTCCTGATTAATTCGATCGTGTGTGAAAGCTGGGTGCACAGGTAATAACTCCATTGAAATTCCTTCACCACTGATTTGCTGTGCCATAATCCTGGCATGTTAAATCAGATAAACAGATATTACCAATCAAGTTAGGATTATTTTTTCCCCCAAAATTTAGGATATTGTCTTAAGGAATGCTTTTATTACTCTGTTTATAATTAGGAATAAAACATATTTTCGGACTTTATGTCAGTACAGAGCATGTATATTGCACATGTGGAAAAAAATAGTGTCAGGTGAATGCTGTGAGTAAATCATGGTCCCAAAACTACATAATCATAGCTTACAAGGCCAAAAAGGATCCCTGAACCTTCACCTGCTTTACACATCATAGAATTGATGAACTACAGAATGGTTTGGGTTGGAAGGGAACTTTAAAGATCAAGTAGTTCCACCCTGCTGCCCCTGTACTCAACCAGGTCACCCAAAGCCCCTTCCAACCCAGAATACTTCCAGAGATGGGTCATCTACAACTTCTCTGGGCAACCTGTTCCAGACTTTTTTCCCTATATCCCATTTAAATGTCCCCTCTTTTAGTTTAAAACTGCTGATGCTTCCTATCGTGGCTCACCCTGGTAAAAAGGCTTTTTCTGTCTTTCTTTAAGCCCCCTGTAGATATGGAAAGCCCACAATGTCTCTCTGGAGCCTTCTTTTCTCCAGGTCTAACAATGCCAACTCAGCCTGTCTTCCTAGGAAGGTGCTCAGCCCTCTGGTCATCTTCATGGCCTTCTTCTGGACTCTGTTCAACAGGCCAGTGTCTTTCTTGTACCAGGGACCCCAGAGCTGGGTGATGTACAGATGTCTCACAAGAGTGGAGTAGAGAGGAAGAATCAGCTCCCTTGACCTGCTGGCCACACTTCTTGTGATGCAGCCTAGGATATGGTTATCTTTCTGGACTGGAAATGCACATTGCTGGCTTACACCTGATTTTTCATCTGCCAGTATCCCCCAGTCCTTCTCCCCAGGGCTGCTGTCAATCCATTCATCACCCAGTCTGTGTTGATACTGGGTTTTACCCAAAGCCATGTGCAGGACCTTACATGTGGCCTTGTTAAAATGGGCACAGTGCTTTCCTTTTTCCAGTCACATGCAATTTGACTGTCATGAATTTTCAGATGTGATAGAGAGCACCTTAGTAATGACATCTGCCATCTCAGGACCCTGAGATGCATCTCAGCAGGTCCCACGGACTTGTGTATGTTCAGGTTGTTCAGGTGGCTTGAAACCTGAACAGTTGTGTAGTACCTCAGCCTTCTCCATGTCAGTTGTCACCAGATGCTCTGTCTCATTTAGCAGGAGGTACAGATTTTTGTGTCTTCCTCTTCTGACTAACGTACTTGTCAAGTTTTGACACATTTCCTCCTGGCATGGAATCTCTCACTCTGGAACTATGCTCTTTACCCTAGGTTTATGCCACATCAAAATGCCTCATGTTCCTTTTACCAGTTGACCTAGGTGTCCCAAACTTGTGACATATGACACTTCATGTCATCTTCACTTTCAATGTGTTTTTCCACATTTCATATAATAAAGATGTTACGTAACAAAGGGCTGAAAAAGAGATTTCTACTTGTTCTCACTAGAAATCACTCATTTCCTTTATTGCTGTTGCATATAGAGATATTTAGTAAGTCACATTTATGATAGTTCTCTATCTGCTTAAAATAGTGTATACTGCCAGTCAAATGGCTTTGGAGTTCAGGTTGCATATATTACAGTGTATGCAAATGCATTAAGTGCAGATTAGACATGTTCCAAATTAGTCCTCTCAGCAAAAAAAACCCCATACTTTGACAAGATATATTTTTTACAAACCCAAGTTGATCTGTACTAATCACATGTGCCTCCTTAATTTTGTTATTAATCAGGTTCTATTAGTTTTTGTTTAGCAGCAGTGCCAGTGAGAGCAGCTTGTTATTGCCCAGGTCATCCCCTTCAGTGTCAGCACACCCTACTTGCTTTGAGCATTTTGGATTTTCCACAGTGTCCCAAGGGTTGCTGAAAATAACAATGCTCAGAGACCTTCTCAGGTACAGGTTGCCCTGTTGCTTTAAAGCTGTCTGGCCTCCCTTAGCTTCTGTTTAACATCTTCCTCAGTTTTTATTAGAATATAAATTGGTTTTTTGCCACTTGGGGATCTGACTATGCAGCTTTGTTTGTGTTCCTCACACTGCATGTTTTTTGTCTTTTCTGTATGATTGGCAATTTCATCACTGGTATGTAACAATCTTTTGACATAGATCCTTACCTCAGCTCCCCAGCTGCTTTGCTTTTATTTTTTTTAATTTAATTTATATTTTCCTCATGTTTTCTGTGCATAGATAACTTGTATCATTTTTCTTATAAATTTTCTAAGAAATTGTTAGATTCTGATGTATGGAGTCACAGAATTGTTGAGGTTGTAAGGGACTGTGGGAGGTGATCTTGCCTTGCCTAAACAGGGTCATCTAAAGCAGACTGCCCAGGAGCACATTCAGAGGGCTCTTGAACATCTCCAAGGAGATACTCAACAACTCTCCTTAGTTGTATCTCCTCTCCAAGGCAACTGGTACCAGTGTTCAGCCAACCTTACAGTCAAAGGGTTTTCCCTGATGTTCAAATGGACCCTTCTGTGGTCTAGTGTGTGCCCACTCTCTTGACAGGTTTCTGTCAGCCCATTTCTCCAACTTTTGAGGTCCCTCTGGCTGGCAGCATGACCCTCTGATGTGTCAGCCACTCCTCACAGTTTTTTTGTCCTCAGCAAACTTGCTGAGGGTGCACATCAACCAGATTGTTAACAAAAATGTTGAGCAGGACTGGACCCAGTCCTGACCACAAGGGTGTACTGCTCCAACTAGGTGGGCCCCTGACTACAAGGTGAGGTTGTAGGTGGGTGACAGTCTCTTCAGCCACGTGACAGGTGATAGGATAAGGGGGAATGGTGTCAAGCTGTGCCAGGACACATTCAGATTAGATGTTAAGAAGAAATTCTTGATCAAAAGAGTTGTTGGGATGTGGAACAGGCTGCCCAGAGAGGTGGTGGAGTCACCATCCCTGGGTGTGTTTAAAAGCCAGGGAGATGAGGTGCTCAGGGATATGGTTTAGGAGAGGACAGGTGCAGTTGGACTTGATGATCTAAATAGTCTTTTCCAACCTTGTAATTCTGTGATCAGGACCCAGCTTTCTAGGCCATTTTTAGTTCACCTTTCTGTCTGTTGTGCAGCCCAGATTCTGTTAACAACTTCCCTGTGGTGATCTTCTGGCAGGTTAGAGGCCNGCAGGTTAGAGGCCATATCAGCATCCAGGTAGACAGTACCACCTGCTCTCCTCTCATCTACCAGG
>VXBZ01012254.1:0-53400 GCA_013399135.1 Heliornis fulica
ATGATGGAGGGTGGCTTGGCCACAGATTTTCTAAGCAAAAGCCAAAAGCCACCTTCCTAAGATGTCGAAAGCCCATTCTGTAAACTTTGCACAGACAGAACTGGACTTGATCACTTCTTACATCTCAGATATATCACATATGCCCTGATCATGATGTAGAAGAAACTGTCTTTAAACTAATTTGAAACTTGGGAAAGTTAGAGTACCATGCATAAATGTACAAGAGAATGGCTGGTATGGACAAGGAGAAAGCAGGGGCTTAAACATGCACCTTCTGTTTGTCAAATCTGCCTATGAGTTATTATCAGACTGCTTTTCCTTGGGGAAAAAAAATGCACATTCAAAAGTCATTTTCATTTGCATGCAAAGGAGGAAAAAGTTTAGACAATTCTGACTGTACTGGAATATGATTTCTAGTGACCTTGACTCTAAAAGGAGGTAGCACTCAGAGACAACCTCTTCAATGAGTTCTTCTGAAATAGTGACAGGGCTGCAAAAACTTTAAGCCTGCCTTGTGAATTCAGGGCTACTTGAGTTCATACATAACATTACTTTAACAAGATACTCTCTGCCTGTACATGATTCTGGATGTGACGGTGTATGAGGGAGAGAGAGAAACAAAAAGAAACTGGTCATGATTCCCTGCTCTTTTGTACACTCTGGAGCTTATAGAAAAAAAAAACAAACACAAAACCAAAAACAAACAAACAAACAAAAAAAAAACCAAAAAAAAAAAACAAACAGTAAAGAAAACATTTCACCAATACAAATAAATATCCATGTAGCAATTTGCAGTCAATGCCTAATGCTCAAAAAACAGCAGGAGGAAAGATTGTTTTAACAAAGTAATTTTTCAAGTTCGCCAACATGAATAAGCAAGTGACTACTGCTCTCTATCAGCATGAATATGAACCTGTCTGAACAACGAAACCCTTTATCAACGGCAAATAATGAAGGCAGAACGATAAATCGGCCAAAGCTTGATAGCCTTTCCCATTATTTTTTTTTCCCTGTGAAAGTTAGAGGAATGAAAAAAATGCAAATAAAATGCAATTCTCCAATTCTGCTGTGGGCTTGGAGTGATGGAGACATTAAAATAAGACCTTACTGAACAGGCTGACTGTACCAGAATGTGTGGCTTGATGCCTGTGACACCTCTTGGTCTGACTTCTGTCACAAAGGCTATATGCAGACTGGATATGACAGTGGAGATTTTAAATGTGGACCTCTTGCATTTTAACAGCAAATGTGAGGATGTAAATGACGTGATGGGTGTTTAAATGCAGTTTAAACAAGCCCTTTAAAAAGCAGTGGGTAATATGGAGCCTCATGTATCATGGGTGCAACAGAATGTATGAGGTGCTGCTACAGAACTTAAAAAATTGCTAAAAGCAGGCAGATCTGCTTGTGCTCTTCGATGGGTTATGTTTACACATTTTACTTTTTTTCTGGCATTGGAAGTAATCTGTGCAAGACATACATTTCACCATGAAAATGAAAAAAACAGCTACTTTACAACTTTTATCAGCTGTCCCAGCAGCTTGTAAAACAGATCAGACATCCAGCTTGCTGATTGTGTTGCATACTGATGGCAGAGAGATAGCGGGGAGGTCATTCCCTGTCCAGTTTCAGCAATAGGAACATCTGAATATGGATTTTCTTTCTCCATTTTTGTCAGCACATTGTGCCACACAAACCAGGATTTTCAGTTCACACGTGAACACACGTACAAGTGCACACAGATGTTTGTGTTCATGAGTCCATGTGTGTTTGCTTAAGTTGAATCAAGGCTTTTGCTTGAAGTTTTCTGCCTATAGGAGCAGAAATCTCTGATTATTTGGGGAAATTGAGAAGACAGGGTCCCCAGCCCTGCCCTCTGGTCTGTTCACATGCTGTGTAAATTGGAAGTTATTAAATAAGAAAATAGAATTAATCCAAATGAGCAAAATCTCCTGCCTGGTTGCCTTATCCCCACAGGGACAAAACCTGAAATCTGCTTCAAATCCTTCAGCCCTATCAACCATGATCACTTAGCTGTACAATGATTCAGCTGAACACCGTGGTCCTGCTCCCCCTTCAATATATTACTAGACAAATTAAGAACATTATTGAAAAAAATGAAGAATAGAAGCCTGAATCCCTTGAAGGAAAGAGGAAAAATTTAGAAACAAACAAACAAAAAAGATCTCATGTAGAAGAATGTAGAAGAATTATCCCCTCTTTCACCTGGGTTGTTCAAAATACAAGACCATGGCAGTCTAACCTTCAGTACAAGTTTAGATGGGACAGCATGAGGCCAGGCAGGATTCTGCAATGCTTTTCTAACGGTACTAGAAACTCACATTTAGAGAGCTGATTCGGATTGAAAACCACCTACTTCATGGATCTAAAATGACTTTAGGTAGGAAAAGATGACTACAAAAAGCAAGACAGCAAGGCTGCCTGTAGGCGCTGAACATGAACTGTAGGAACCTAAGCATGTATAGCAACATATAGTCCCTTTAGGCAGCATTCAGCTCTCCTAAAGACACCAGACAGCTGAGCATCTAAACCTCTATTATAGGTAACACAAAGTCAAGATGGGTAGCTTCGTTACTCATGCATAGGCAGCTACTACTGTTTTGAGAAGCCCTAAAGCATAAAGCTCCAGGACTCCAGCTGCTGTCCCAGAAAAGTGAGTCACCTCTGGATCCTGCGTCATTTTTACCAGTCCTATGCAGATGCCTTGGGCACTCTACAAGGTATCAAACAACACTAGGTTCCTATACTTCAGGCTGCTGACTTGAGCCCTCATGGTGGGAGGGAGAGACCTAATTATATACATTGGTAGACACCAATGTATAGTGTGCCAGCTGATTGTCTTCCTCCTCCCAACATTTATTCCAGTTATACTCAGATTGTGTCCACATCTCTTCCCACTGATCCTCATTTTTCAGCATGGTTACTGAATCAGAAGCACTGTTTTTTCACCCAGATCTAGAATGGACTACAGTTACAGCTGAAAATTAGAGAGATTCCTGTGGAACCAGATTTCTGTGAATGTCTGTTAAAAAGCCTATGAGAACCAAAATCAGATAAATCCCAAAGGGGTTTTATTTCAGACAAATTATTTAAGATGTTTCCATAAATTACACTTGCCTTTGGTTTTTAGCTTTTTAAGAAAATTGTTTTGTATTCCTTTTATATATGAGTGATCAGTAAGTAGCTAGAAATTATCCTTAATAGTAAAAAAAAAAGCTCCTCATTGCTGGAGAAATCTCTCTATCCCAGCATGAACAGGTAATTCAGATCACTCAGAGTGGCATTAACATACTCACTTCTTTGTGGATTAAGTGGCTTTTGTAAAGTTTCAGATTAAATTAATTTTTGAAGAGGGTGACAGGATGGAGATTCAGAAGTTTTTTAAGTGAGAGAAATGAGCTAAAACTTTAGCATAGAGAAATATACCAGGAAAGTATTGCTGATTTGCAATCTGATCCCAGAGTAAAGCATACAACTGCAGTTCCCTGAATTGAAAATACAAGCTGTTTCCATTTTACTGGGCATTTATGAGATAGAAGGAAACATCAATGATGCTACAAAATAGAGTTTGGGTCATTTAAGTGATATAAGCCACAGACACAAGTGCAAGGAAGTGATTTTTGTGATGTTTTGCAAGATGTAGTTCATCTTCTTCATAACATACTAAATTACAGTTCATTCCTCGCCTGCATCTTTGGATATGATGCTGCATTGTCTATTTCTGTGACTGGGATTTAAAAAAAAAGAAAAAAAAACCACACAAAAAAAAAACCCACAAAAAAACAAAAAAATAAAACCAGACAAACAAGAAAAACACAAAACCCTCCACAAAGTAATGGCATTTCACTGCTGTTAAATATTTTTTCAAGCTTTTCTATGCATATTGTTAGGACAAAAACTTTAGACAAATTATTATAAAGCCTTAGATCTTACACTGGCTTTGTGCTAATTTCATACTTATCTATACTTTAAAACTTACTTCTTGTGTTTCATAGTATCAGCTCAGCTCATCCAGTAAACAAAAAAGGAAGTGGAATTAACATTTTTTCTTTGATTACTATCACTGGCAAATAGACCCTCTTCAGGCACATAGAGGCAAATTTTGCCCCAGAGAAACTGCTGTCTGTTTAGGCAAGTCTGTCAAGATGTAGGAGGAGTGGGGTCCTAATCTCCAGGGTTTATAAGGAAAAAAGAGGGTAAAAGAAGTTCACAACCCCCCCTCCCCAAAAACAAACAAAACAAAAAAAAAAACCCCACAGGGTAAAGAAAGGAGCACTTTCCTGAACTGCCTTCCAGAATTAGAATATCAAACATTCACTCTAGCTGTCTTAGCATTTATGAGGATGTAGGGAACATTTATGAAAACAAGTATGAATAAATATGAGGGTGAGATGTTTCCTAATCTAACTGCTGCAGGGATGTGGCTGACAGTGGTAAAAGGCAAACTAAAGTCCTCATCCCTCCTGGGGATGTACTCTTGGCTTTTACTTCAGTTCACATATCTGGAAGGCTTACCAATTAACCTAAACTCTGAAATATATTTTAAATGGAATTTCTTCCTTTATACATATAGAAGTAGTTTTCATTCAGGATCTCAGAAAAGGATGTGGGCATGTAAAGGATTTACAGGGGAGGGATCCCTGGGCTCTGGGGATGTCCAAGCCAACTCTTTACTCCATTCTGGGCAGACATCCGAGAAAACACCAGCCTCCTGCAGCTCCTCCCAAAGAAACTTTGAGGTGCTGGAAGAATTGCAGTACACTCACTGAACACTTGACATACTCTTGCTGGATGATTCAGCTCTGCAGGAGACACAGCTGAGTGGTGTCAAAACTCTGCCCTTTTCCTTTTCTCCTCCCACTCCCACAGCAGATGCTGGTCCCCATCCCTCAATTCCTGGTTAGTAGAACTCTGTTTTGGCTGTGATGCTGAGAAGCTTCATCTCCACTTCCAAAAGCAACTGTTTTCAGTTTTATCATACCAATGTAATGGATTATTTTTCCCCCACCCAGGAACTACTTTTATTCAGTGGATTTAACGACATTTTTAAGATTTGCCTGAATGAGATGTGTTTCGTTTTGATGATGACACCAGTGATTAGAATGGTAATGAATTCTGGGGTTAGAGGTAGAATGGCAGAAGGGGATGAAAGTCTGGGACCAATGTTATCTAAGGATGTAAACAATTCTCTGACAGGCAAGGCTGAGCTGACCACATTTCAAAATGTGACAAAAATGACAGATGTCACCATGAAATTAAAAAAAAAAATACTACAAACCTGGGACACTGGCAACAGTATACTGGCAATTACAGTATTTTTACTTCTAAGAAAGAAGAAAAAAGAATTCAACAATTGAGCCAATCTTAATAATGTCTTGGGGATCTATAATATATTTTCAAGTGAAAAATTACTGAAAGACATGGAGCTAAATGGATTAGGGGATAAAATGAAACATGAATTGACTGAATGCAGACTAAGCCGAACAACTCCATGTGTTTTTATGCCTGTAACAGAAATTATTTTCTGTAGGCAGACAGAGCTTGGATCTTCATCTCTTTGGACTTGAGTGAAGCTCTTCATATAATGAGTCGCATGGAGCATTTTTACAGAAGCAGAGTGAGATGGGATTGCTAAAAAGCTGTCAGGTCCAAAAGATCCTGTTAAAAGGCATATGGAAATGGATAATGCAATAGGAAGTGCTCCCTCTCTGGAAACACACTTCAGATGCATTTTTCAAGGATCAGCCTTGGGACTAATTTTAGTTGATATTTTCATCAGTGACCCTGGCACAAAAAATAGGAAATTGATCATTTGGTTTGGCAGCAAGTAGGGAAGCTCTGTCAATAAAATCAGGAGGAAAATGTCAGACAGGAAGAAACAGACCTGCTCGACTACTGGGATAACAGAAATGAAGCAAAGTGTTGTGCAAAGTGCCAAGTCATGTATATCTACTAAGAAAAGTTATTGCTATATCCTGGGAGTTTATTAATGGGAAGCGATAGAAGATGAGAAAGAACAGGAAGCTATAAAAAAACACCCCAACCTAATATAACCCTATAAGTTTTTTTTTACTGTTGACACAAGGAATTACTCATTCTGCTATTCATGACTGTGGTGAAGTGTCAATAAGGACTCAGTGCACAGTTCTGGTCAGGTTATTTGTTAAAAAAAAAAACCAAAAAAAAAAACCAAAAAACAAACAACCAAAAAAAACCCCAAAAAAACAAAAACAAAAACAACCAAAAAAAAGGAAGTGTAACTGTAACAGAGGTGAGCAAAGGATAATTGGCAACAAAAGATTTACTGAACAAGAGCTGAAGAAATACTTGCTTGCCATGCCACTGTCTTACCAAAATGGACATGAATGCCCTTTGTAAATTATCTGCGAGGACAAATTGTAAGTGACATGATATGTTGAGGTAAACGAGCAAAAGAAACTTAGACTAGACATTAAGGGATTCTGAGAATCCAAAGTGAGATTACGAGGTCATTTCTGAGAAGCAGTGGGAGGATTTACACACTGTAGAACAGAGCTTGTTAATGCCATGACAAGGATCACCTGACACATAAGATTATTATAGCAAGGCACTAGGTTCAGTCCTGACAACTTAAGAAAGTTAATCAGTAGGAAAAAAGTAAAGAGAACAACTGTGGACAATCTTGTGTGTGAACTTTTCAAGTATTTAGTCTACCCCTAAGTCTCAGTCATTGTCATACTGTTTCAGCATGTCTCGTCTCAGCAGTGTGAGGAACTATTGCAAGGTCATGAGGACAGCAATCAAAATACCTCCCAGATCCTCAGAACAAATCCCTGTCCTTTGAAAGTGCTGCCAACACCCCTGTGGGCTGGACAGCTCCGTGCCACATCTGGGGAGAGGCGCTCCCCTGAGTTTACGACTACTCAAACCATTACTGCTTTTCTTTCTCAGTCCTGAATTGTTATTCTGCCATTCTCTGTCCCTCTATGAACTGGACACATTTTGCTTTAAGAGGATCCAGGGAAAGACAGGACAGCACAGGACATGTTCAAACCTTTGGTAATACCTTCTGAAAATGCAGGCATAGATTTCCTAAAAACAAAAATGGAACAAGCCCAATGGACTTTAAGTTAAATACCCCTACAGGAAATTCATTTATTTTTATCGATAAAATTTTTGCTCAATACCATTTTATTCTGTGGAGTTTTTTTAATCCATAAACAAGAATAGACCAAAACCAAAAAATAAACAGCCCTGTGAAAACAGCAATGCAAAATGCTTCCCTGACACATTTACATCTCTCTACTAATATTTTTTATAATTGTTTCAGAATGAAAATGTGCAACATAACAGCCTGCAAATGGTTCATGCATATTCATGCCTTCCATGTGTTAACTGCTGGGGAATGTTTTCAGATTGATTCGTATTATAAATTGTTACTTATTTACCATGCCAGTTGGTGACTCTGAGGTAGCATATGTGAAATGAATTTGCAGTTTCTATTACAGCTAGTTGAAATTTTTCAGTGAAACATTTTTTCAATTAAACAAAACAAAACAAAAAAAAGACAAAAAAAAAGAAATCATCCCCAACCATTAATCACTAAGGCGATGTCTTGTAGAAAAGCATTTGTTCAGATGATCTGACAAAATATTTTCTTTTTTAATTAGAAACAGTTCCCAAATATCCAGGAAGATCACATGAGCTGCTCCAGAGTGGATCCACCACGAAAGTAGTGCCTATATGGCTCTAATTTAGCAAAATCTGTTTAACAACTTTTTCAGTGACATGGACAGTGGGATTGAGTGTTGTGTGGTGGGCTGGCATGCTGAAGAGGTGGGCCTGTGCCAACCACATGAAGTTCAGTAAGGCCAAGTGCAAGGCCCTGCACATGGGTCAGGGCAATCCCAGGGACAACTATAGGCTGGGCAGAGAAAGGATTGAGGGCAGACCTGAGGAGAAGGACTTGGGGCTGTTAGTGGACAAGAAGCTCAACATGACCCAGCAATGTGTTTGCAGCCCAGAAAGGCAGCTCTATCCTGAACTGCATCAAAAACAACATGACCAGCATGTCGATGGTGGAGACTGGTGAGACCCCCCCCTGCAGTACTGTGTTCAGCTCTGGGGTTCACAGTACAAGACAAACACAGAGCTGTTGGAGTGCGGCTAGAGGAGGGTCATGAAGGTGAACAAAGGGCTGGAGCACCTCTGCTATGAAGACAGGCTGAGAAAGTTGGGCTTGTTCAGCCTTGAGATGAGAACACTTTGGGCAGATTTATAGCAGCTTTCAAGTACCTGAAGGGGCCAAAAAGAAAACTGCAGAACTGTTTGTCATTGAGTGTAGTGACAGGACAAGGGATAATAGCTTTAAGGTGAAGGAGGAGAGATTTAGATTAGATATGAGGAAGAAACTCTTCCCTTTGGCGTGCTGGCACAGGCTGCCCAGTGTCTGTTTCTGCTCCTGGATCCCTGGCAGTGTCCAAGGTCAGGTTGGATGGGGCTTTGGGCAACCGGGGCTAGTGCAGGGCATCCCTGCCCATGGCAGGGGGTTGGAACTAGACAGGCTTTGAGGTCACTTCCAACCCAAACCATTCTCTGATTCTGTGATTCTATGAAAATCTTATTTGTGGGATCTTTTTTTCAGAATCAGGATCTCATTACCTTCAGGTCATGCAACTCCAGGTCAGCTCTTAAACAACTCTCACTGGTTGTTTCAAAAAACCTTTTTCTGGAACAAGTAATTCAGACATTTGGGAAACAGTGTTCTTGCCAAAGATCACCCCCAGGATCCACAGCAATAGCTTCCTGCATTTATATGTAACTTGAATTCCAAATCTTCCAAAGTTTGTGCCAGTGAATCAGCAGCCAGGACAGCTTCCAAGCCATCAGGATGTCATCATCCCTAAACCCTTCTTGCATAAAACACATTATGCAAAACTAATAGGGTTGTGTACATATTGTTAGAGAAAATAAAGGGTTTTTTTTAGACAAACTTCTAACATTAAAATTAGATACAATTATAAAACAAAGATTTTTCTTTTTTTGTCCAGGGAAAATATATTTTTCCTCAGTTTTAGTATATATATTGGGTCATAAAACAGTTAAAAATCATTAAAATTATCCAAAAGCAGACTTTGAGATTTTAAAACATAGGCATAAAAAAAGACTGCAAATATTTTTAGGAGACTAAAAATGTGAAATGTGAAATATGAAAGAATCAGATCTTTTAGTTCCTGTTCCGTCTGTATGATACATAACAATTTATAGTAAGAGAAGAAAATTTGTTTGAGGATGTAAAATCCTTTGAAAAAAAGTGGACACACTTCCACGTGTTTTGAATAAGGCCCCAATTAGCAGAAATTATTACATACAGATATGGGTACAGACAGTCAAAGGTATAAACTGAGCACAGTTACGTGGATAGACTATAGAGTATATGGTGTTTAAACTATCACCAGTGCAGTCTCTAAACATTCTGCATCTCTTGCCGTGCAGAATATTCTGCACACAAAAATGAACTTTCTTCCCTTTTTTTTTTTTTTTTTCTAGATATTTGCAGGTCACCTTTCCACTCACTGGGAGAACTGAAACTTTCTTTTTTTTTTCCCTAGTCAAGTTCCATCTATCACACTGTACGTTTAGAGAGGCGGGAGCAGACATGTCAGACACAGAAAATGAAAGTCAGAACAAAGAGAAATAGGCCCCTGAAGGAAAGCAAGAGAGCGGTTCTGAAAGCAGAAACAGAAGTAGTGAGAGAGATAAGGGACCCTCAAACAGAGATAAATCAACCGAGAATCAAGTCCATTGAAACAGAAGGTGAAAAATTTCCCTAAAGAGAAAACAGAAGCAGGAGACATCTGTCCATCAGAAGGACTTACAAGTCTCCAAGAATTTTATTATTGTATTGTTATTCCAGTCACAAAATGAAAATTAATCTGTATCATTAATGGGTTTCTTACTAATCATCCATTTCAAGAGTAATGTTTAACGCAGAGTACAGGATGAACACTCTTCTCCATCTCATCAGCCCTATGGTTCTCTGCCCACTTGGGAAAAGAGAAAGAAGTAATCAATGAGATGCATAAGGAGCTGGTAAGCAGATGATTGGGAGAGCAGCTCCTGGTTGCTAGATGAATGTTTGATTTAATTTGCAAAAACTATCTTAGCACTGCACTTCATATTCAGCTATTCTGCACTCTGCTATACTTTCCCCTATGGCAGATTGCAAAGTTTCACATAAAATGAAGGGAAACAGTTTGGAACTAAATTAAGCTCCAAAATCATCTGAATGGGTCCTCTAAGAGAGCAGGAAGTAAAGAGAACAAAGGGAGGATGTCTATGCACTACAATGGATGCCCTTCTTATTTGGTCAGGTGCCCAAGATAATCTGTTATTTTATCATATACAGAGCTGAGACTTGAAAGTGCAGTATGTGTTGGGTGACTGCTTCTTCATTCAAAACCCATTCTACCTAAATATCAAAGGCTGATAGATCTCTAAGTTAGGTAGACAGATTTTTCCCTGTCCTTTTCATATAGATTTAACATCATCCTGGGTTTGGTTTGTTGGGTTTTTATTTTTTTACCTAACTACACCATTGCTTATGTGGCAATATCTAAAATGAAGTGAAGGATAGGAAGGGGAAATGAACAGGTTATCATTAAATCTAGACAATTACTAGTCTGCATGCGAATGGCACTGTAGACAGCTCACAGAGGGCATCATAGCTCACCTATATTAAAAACAAGCTGTCTTACTTCTGATTTGTTGCTGTTCATTTGAGAATGCCCATGCTCAGACTCCTCATTTGAACATTGAACATTTAGTTTAGAAAACTAAAATAATAATCTTGTGATTATGGGAATGAATTGACTTTATAGACTAATAAGCATAGAAAACTTTCCTGGAAGGAGTTAAAACTCTGTGCAAGTTTGTACTTCAATGAATATGCCAGCATGTCTAAATTGAAGCAGCTTTCACATGGGAAGAGAAAGATTTGCTGTTCCAGCACAGCCAACAAGTCTCATCGCCAGGGTGCCTGTTTGAAATGTGAAAGACCTGTGCTGCAATCAATGCTAGTGGGCAAGGCAGCAAAACGTGGATTGCCTGTATCCCAGCTAACTGCTTGAATGCAGGGGACATCTGCAAAATACCCTTTGTACTACCAGTTGCATTTATATGTGAGCAGTCCATACCCTTCTTGTATATGGGCAGCTGTGAGTAAAGCAAATATTTAAAAACAGAACAAAGACTGGACCTTAGTCTTTTGAGGTTTTGGGGGTTGTTTGTTTGGTTTGTTTTTTTTTTTAACTCAAGGTTCCTTCTTTGGAAACCATCCTCTTGTTCTGCATGTTACAGTACAAAATGTATTTCTGACAGACATTGAGACTTGTAAACTCTGAAGAAATACAGTTACTAAAATGGTTGAAAGAATGGCTCAAACAATGGTTGGAAGCACTGATACACAACTCTAAACAAATCTTTTTGTGTATCTACTAAATGTCAGTAATTTATATAATAAACCCAGGAAATACTGAAAGAATTAATCCCAAAAATAAAAGTGATTTCTTTTATTTACCAACTCTGGCAATGTCCTGAATGTCCTTTAAAGTAAAAAATTTGGACTTTATATTCTGTCTGATCTTATATGCTAGGCTTCAGCAGAAGAAGAAGGGAGAAAAAAGGTCATATTCAATCTGTTTGTTATTCATAACGTTCAACATGAAGACCTGGCCAACTTGGCTATGATGGGTTGTTAAATGGAGTGGCCTAGGGCAAGAAAATGAAACTAAGTGTACTCTAAAAGTTTGGGGATTTTGGATCAGGGACTATTCCGTCTGTTTAACGGCAGGACAGACACAATGTGGTTGATGAACAATGGAAGTGCTTTTTATCACTGTGGTGTTAATGACATAATGAAGGTCTTTTAAGAGTGTAAATGTGGTGTCCTATAAATCTGCTTCTATACATTTTCCTTCATTTATCAAATATTAAGGGGATTTTCACCTTCTGTTCTAGAAATTGCTGCAGAGCTACTACATTGATTTAAGAGGGCTTTTAGCTGCTTTGATGTCTTTTATACTTTACCACACTGGTGAGTAGGGTTTATTTCAACCTGTATTCTGTTTAAAAGTTTTCAGTATTGATAAAATCTGAGAAGATAGGTATGTAATAAATTCTCTCATTTTAATAGGTTTATTTCATAGAACAATTTGTGAGGAAAGGACTTGGACCAGGCTTGTACTTGATAATCAAATTAACCTTTTTGATGATATACCTCCTTGCAATCTGTTTATCAAAAATATTAGAGAAGACCCCTACACACGCATCCTTCAAAAATTATTTTTACTTGGTTTATCTTTTAGTTGTTAAAAGTAATTGGTTGACAATTTTGGCAATTTGGAGAATCTGCAATCCCCTTCAATTAATGTTTCCAAAAATAACAATAAAATAACAGACATGCATTATTTTCTTTTTGTCATTAGACATTAATCCCCCCACCCCTTTTTTTTTATCTTATCTTGCCTTTCCATTCTCACTTTCATGTATTTCATGTTACATTTTCCTTTCTTCTTTTAACATGTCATGTCCTAAGCGGTATTTAATAACTGATGATAACATCATTCTGAAATGTTCTACAAAGAAGAGATGGTATTTGGAGGTTAAAAAAGGTAATGAAAACTGATTATTCTACTTTTTTACAGAAATACAAATACAAAGAACATGAAGCAATTTCTGACATAGATGTCTAGTACTTTTAGGGAGACTTCTGAGTACCTTTCAGAAGACACCATCTCTTTTTCAGGATGCGGGTTCCTGAGGGTCCCATGTCACATCTGACAGTCTTGTCCTGGTGCCTCAGTTAATGTAGAGCATCTGAAGTGGCACTGGAAAGTTACAGTTGGTCAAGTGAACTGAACCCAAAGGTGGGATTTTATTCCTAGTTAGATACAAATCATAAATGTTTATAAATGTGTTAGATGTCTAGTCTCTCATTACAGGCAGACGAGATTTGGTTTAAGTTCAGCAAGTCCTTAGCCTAGGGAGCTATTCAGGAGGAAAAGTGTGCGTATTAACTCAGGGTAAAATAAATGACTTTAGAATTTCACTGTAAGACTACAATCTGGAGCTGAATATCCCACAAAATATCCTATGGATTACAGCAAAGTATGAGCCATTCCGGCACCAGTGTATATGAGAGATTTAAGTTCTCATTATCAGGTCTATAGAATTTGGACCAAGATGATTTCAGCGATTTTGTTTTTTAGTCTGTTTTGTTCTCTCCACAAGTACTGAAATAAAATGGCATCCAGAGAGCCATGGATAAAGAAAGGATGAGATACTTTCTTGATTAAATGGCAATGTCACATTTTGTATTATTCATTAAATTACGGCATGTTCTGCTTCCAGAGAAAAATGAGTCAACTGGTTGTCCTCAGAAAGTCATCTGCTGTCTCTCAGGTATCATTATGTGTGTTCTTGCCTCACCTACTCACCAACCAAAACATTTTGTGTTGTAATATATAATAAAGAGATATTTTTCCCCTCTTTCAAGATTAAAATGGATACGGATGCAAGCCTATTGAAATACCTATTACTGCATACATGGAGAGCAAATATTGCAGAAAAAAAGATGTCATGCATACAAAAGCTATTCCACAAAATATTTAGTGTAGAAAAAACTACTGTTCCCAGTTCTTAAATTTTCTACAATGCTCTTTTCAAGCCAAAAACCAGCATCTCTACTTATCATTAAAAAATCAAAACATGGGTCAGACACTATAATCATGCAGCTGAGCTAATGGTTCTGCTGTATTAAAAAGCTTATGGGTAATATATTAAAGACTCATGATGGGTTTGAGATAAAAAGTCAGGTAAGATCATTCAAAAATAGAAAAAAATCCCTTGTCAATTAATCTAAATATCCAAGTTTCAGATATTTTCCTCCATCCTAATTCCCTACTGAGTTTTCTGCAAATAGAAGCCATCTGATTTTCTCACTCTAGTCTCACTGAGACCACTGTCAGGCATGTGACCCACAAGATTCAGGCCCCAAACCAGACATACAAAAATAGAGAAGTGATTTTCTTATTTACACACTATTACCAATAGACTGGATGGGGAGGCAAACTGCAATGTAGAGAGATGTTCTGGTTTGATTTTCAGTTGAGTTTTGCAGATTTAGTTCATATGTTTTGGGTAAGTTTCATACAAACAGTTACACTTCTGAAAGACTATTTGATATGAGCCTGGGAATCTTAAGTATTGGTCCCTATTACTAACTGAGATGAAGCAAGACCAATCTTTCTGTTCGTGTGTCTCATCACGCTTGAGCAACATCATGTGCAGGCCATAAGAGTGCGAAGCTCCATTTAAATGTGTCCCACTCTGGTATTGTACATCACTGAAGTCAATTAGAAAAGGCAAAGACGGCACCATTAGCAGTCTTCAGAGACATCACATCTTACTGAGAAGAACATAGGGGTTAAGTGAACTAGCAAATCCAGAGACACCTCATTCTTTCTCTGGTTATCAAGGGTAAACATGTTCTGCAAGATGCATAAGAGGAGGAAGACAGAAGTCAGTAGAGAATTCTGTTTGAAAGTCTCTGAGCAGGGCACATAAAGAAGCCCTCTCTGTAGGAAATGTCAATGGGTTTAACATTCAATTTGTTCATTGCTTTCTGTAATGAAGGTAAGATACTATAGGGAAGGCCAGTACAAAGGCTGAATGATTGTTCCCAAGTAAAACAAAGTGGTGCATAACAAGTGCCTAAGTACTTGTTTTCCACAGTAGATAACTTAGAGAAGATGTCTCCTCGTGATTCTCAGGAGAATCCTGGATTACAATTTCTGTGCTTCAATGTAGATAAATAAGCTGTCTTAGTAAGACTCTATCTACAAAAAAATAAGCGGCTATACTGGTCTACAACTAGCAATAGAAGTTCATTTTCTTTAAGGTTTATCTGCATCCATGATGATAAGCATTCAGCCCTTCCCTGTAAGACCATCAAATTCCTGCAAACCTTTTCTCTAGACTTTTTGGATTTAAAAGTCAAAGACTTGCTGGATTGTATATACAGACTGTTATTGTAAAAGGCCCAGGTGTAAAAGAGTGAATGTGGAAATTCTGACTGATGTGCCACAAAAGATAATAGGGGTAGGATGGAGTGTAAAGAGATGACTGAGATGATTAAATGTCACTGTATAGAGTTTTTACAGAACTTTCCCATAATTATTATATGGCATTGGAGGATTCTGGAGAAAACATTAATAGGAAAAGTACTCCAGTCAGGTAAAAGTAAATAAAAAATAACATGTGCTATCTTCTCAGTGAACCCAAATACCCACTGAGAGAAGAGTAGAATCATTATCATTATTTGTTTATCATTATCACTTATGAGGAGGTACATGAATGTATGTCAATATATTTAGGCCCTGTGGTTTTAGTGCTTGAAAACAGCTGCAAAGTATGCCTATTTCACATCCAACTCCTGGAAAAGATCAGCCCCTGGCAGTAGAATGAGCTGTTTCCAAGAGAAGTTCAAAGAGGCAGTCATTAAAGAAAATGTCAATTCTAAATTTATTTTGCCCACTTCTTCCTTCATTGTCATCCGCTATGAATTGGCCTTCAATGGCTTACCCATTTTTAATTTCATCTGGACTCAGATGTGAGTAACAAATCTTTTGGAGTGCTGCCATGGCAAGAATTTCTGTCCATTCAGGATTGGGTAAGAAATACTGTGTAATTCCAGATCTATGTGTTTTTGTATCAAGGTGTTTTCTTTATAGAATGATTTGCAGTGCATAAAGAAATAAATTCAGTCAAATATGAAGACTTACAGATCACTGAATTCAGAAACACTGGAGAAGGCATGTAGCATTAATCCACAAATGTCAAAAGGAAGAAGTCACCACCTGAGATTGAATTGGTCTCAAGATATTTCTTGCATGGACTTTCACACCATGATATCCAGACTACAGCTGTCTAACTCCACCCACTCAGTATGATTTAAGTCCTAATCTATTTAATTAATAAACACCTTCAGAAATGCAGTTCTTAGTCCATCATCTGTAAATGGGAACTCCAGAACTTTTATAATTAACAATGTAAATTAGAGATCACGCTACCTAATAAAGTTTATTCTGCTATTTTTCAGGCCAGTGCACCTAGACATGTATTTATATATCTCTATATTAGTATGTATTGATAAACACATTCTACTGTTGCATGGCATATATGATTAACCAAGCACTACAGAAAGTTAGTTCATCAAGGCTCCTCTGTCCCATAATGATAAGTATTTTTACAGTTCCCATAAAGCCTTAAATAACAACTGAGAGCAGCACAACCAAAAAGCTCAATAGCCTCTGCTTTGGGATGCTCGCATCTAAAAGTTTCATCCTAATGTTCTCAATGTTTACAACTGAAAACACTAAAACTGCAGATAAGATTCAAAGGTGCCTAAATTTAGACAACTTCCATTCCTGTTTATAATTTGCATTTTAGAAAAAGGCAACAAAATATGACAAAAAGCAATCCTAACAAGTAAGTACACATTAAACTTTTAGGTGACATTAATCCCACTCAATAATAAATCTCCTCATGTTTGCTGTGATTAACATAAGTGTCAATCATACAGCTGGTCATTGACCCATCACATCAACAGAGCAGACACTGATGACTCATTTATTACTCAAAGAATGAAGCTCCCAAGGGACCCATATCATGTGCAATCTTCCAATCAACCAGACAAAGTCACTGAACAAACCACAACTGACTTAAAATCCCGAAGTGTCAAGTATTTGTTTCAAGATAACATAAAGATACCATAAAGCTGAGCTTCCTCAGGGTCCTACAAGAGCTTCAAACTGGATTTAAAGCCCAGACCTAAATATTTTGCAATTCTCCTAGTAAGGGTGAACAGTGAATTGCAAAGCCAAAGTACAGTAACAGTTTTACGAGAATAGCCTGTTAAAAAGTTTTGCAAATGTTTTCCTCAGCCCCTCATGCATTTCTAATGCAACAAGCTGAAAAGGGCTGATAATTATGAAACTGCAGTAAATGTGCCACAAGTCAAATAGCTTTCAGAAATTCTAATAAATTCTTTTCATAAAACATTAGCATATTCTGCCCTGTGGATCTCATTTTTACCTATTAGAGAACTTGTCTGAGATCAAACAAAAGAACTTTTCTCTTCTACTGGCATGCAGAGTGGAATTCATTATTAAATACTATGCTAGGTTAATCTGATTTGAGGGAAAAAAAAAACACACTAAAGATTCAGGGGAACCTTTTATAAAGATAACATTTTCCAAGTTAAATTAGATAACTGAAAGAAAATGCCCACCAGAAGAAAACAGGAGCTTGTGGATTTTTCTATTTTCTTTTTCTCAACAGAATTCCTCCTTACAAACATTGAAGGCAGTACAGATTTGGATGATTGAACTGTCCAAGTGACAACACTGAACTATGTAGTGTGTGATGCCTGATACATTCCTTCATCTTCCTTAAGAAACTCAGGAAGTCCTGTGGTGCTCTTTTCAGAGAAAACCTTTGAAGCTTCTGGCACAGATTGTCGGAAGAATGAACAGAGCACTGTTCATAAAAACGAAGATTTGTGACTTTGGTCCACATGCTCAAGCATCCTTCCTTTACAGCTGTCTGCTCCTTACGATCCCAGACATAGGGAGGGGACCAGCTAAACTGTACAGCTCCCAGTGCTGCAATTACTGCTCAGACCTCCAGCTTGCGAAATATTTTGGCACCCTTACGCTGAGATAGATTCCAGATTCGCTGAAATTTCACATTTTACTCTTCCACCCTCTGAACTCCATCATCAAGATAAATTAAGGGGATTATTTAAAAAAGGGGCAAGCTAAATCCAAAATCAGCAACCCACATTCAAAATGACTGTATGTGTACTTTCCTAGGGAGGCGCACCACACAGTCCTGCACTTTCATGGTGCTCTGAAATTTAGCCCAAGGAAGAAAAAGGCTGCTTTGGAACCAAAATATTGCAAGAAGAGTATGTGAGCAAAGCCATAGAACTCAATGATGTCTAATGTCCTTTTTCAGGACAGTGGTGTAGAAAAATGGTTCTTTCTCGGTAAACTGCTGTCAAGACCTTAAGACTGGGGAGACAGACTGAGAGAAGTGGTACTGCTCACAGGCTCATCTGTGGGATTTCTACCCTACTAATAACAAACCAGAATACCAGGCTCAGTTGGTGGTTTACTCTCCAGATCTCAGGCTCAATTTAACTGTATTTTTCCCATGTGAGAATTAATATCTTGATAGATCAGCTCAACGATAAATATTATGGACAGAGCTAGCATGGACTGCTCTGCAACTTTCTCTATGGGTTTTCTCCATAGAGAAATTCCCCTTGAAGTTCTGTTGCATTCATGGGTGAGGAAGATGACATCTGCTTCTTGAAATAAGTCCATGAGACGTTGCCTGCACGGAAGGGTTGGGTAGCTCTGCGTAGCTGTTTTGAAGTTGGAGAGGAATATCACAGATTCAGGAACAACTGAACAACATGCTTTGAATTCTTTACTATGGCACAGAGGGAACAAAATTCAGGCATCAAAGCCAGCTAGCTAGTTCTCTTAATAGTACAAAAGGTCATTTTTCCAAATGCTTAAACTGTACCCTCAGGCTTCCAGGATTATGTGCTGTGCTGTTATTAAACAAAATCTCATTGCATTAAGAAGCAACCGTTGCTTTTAAACAGAGACACTCATTTTGCCAGGCACAGAGTGGCTGCTAGAAACAAAACTAGAAATCCTTATCACAAAAACAGTGAAAACCAAATTTTAAAATAAAGTTTGTAATTAAAATTGACATTTCCATGGCTCCTGCTTCCAGTGGCAGCCACCTTGCTGAGGTCTAGCAGGTGTTTGCAGGGCTGCCAACCCCCCAGGTTAATTCTGTGCATGGAGAAGTGAAAATAAAGTATTTCTGTAAGTGAAACCGAAAAATTAATTGAAAAGTTGGACTACTCGCCCAAGATAAAAATATTTAAAAACGTGCCTCAGACATCCTTCAGTGTAGGAAACTGAACACAGAATGCCCTAAGCCTCCTCTTAACATTAACATAAATATCAGAGACCTCAAACTTCACCCCAGGCAAAGTCAAAAGGGAGGACCTATGCCAACAGCCATGTCCTAATTCTTCCCTGAGAGTTGTGAATAAACAGGGCATTCCAGAGCATAGCAGCAACTGTGCTCAGTAAAACAGTACATCTAGACTGTCACAAGTGAACAAGCTACCATGGCTTAACATCATAATTTAACAGATTTGTTCAAGCTCAGCAACTGCAGAATCTGGATGCTGAGATTTCCTTGTGGGCCACCTTCGTCCTTTTTCCACAAAGGCAGGGACTGACAGATTTTACTTTACATTTGCAATGGGATTGCATGCACAAAATATCAGGGCCACAGTTCATCTGGGAAGAAGCAACTTGATGACTTGTAACGATCTATTTACAGACTAATTTGGGCAAAGCAATACTAGAGAATCACAGAATCACAGAATGTTAGGAGTTGGAAGGGACCTCGAAAGGTCATCTAGTCCAACTCCCCTGCCTTCGAGCAGAGCCGAAGCGTGTCTTCAAACACATGTAGTGCAGACACTGTCTCCTCTGCACCAACTAATTCACTCCATAGATCTGTTCCCACCAAACTCCAGTACTTGCTGACTTGCAGACAACCTCAGCCTTGAGCGGAGATCACCTC
This sequence comes from Heliornis fulica, assembly GCA_013399135.1. Classification (NCBI taxonomy): domain Eukaryota; kingdom Metazoa; phylum Chordata; class Aves; order Gruiformes; family Heliornithidae; genus Heliornis; species Heliornis fulica. The sequence goes on from VXBZ01012254.1 coordinate 19,741, forward strand.
CTGTGCCTTTCTGACTCTAGGGACAGTATGGAAAGCAAGGCAAAACCTTCCACAGCCTGGACAGTCCCAGACCTGCTTGCAACTTCAGATACTTTGTCCTGTGCACTAACATTAAAGCATCCCAGATGTGTCAAACTAAATGGTTTTTTATTCTATTAGCAAAGATTTTGTATCTGCAGGGGACCTTTCAGTTGTGTAAACATGAGCTATACTCAGGTCGCATTCTCCTTCCTTCCATCAGATGCTGTGTCTCAATGTACTGTGCATAGTGTTATCACAGAACCCCAGAATGCTATCTCCACTCCAAACCTGATACATACTCATTTGTGCATGTCTCTTTGTCTGAACTGGTTCTTTTTATCTCAAAACAAGCAGCAAAACCAGAAACTTCTACTTGTCCTGTCTCCATGGGATTGAAAATCCATGATGTGTGTCTACAAGCTGTATTGTACACCTGTCCAGAACAATTCAAAGCAATTCAGATTCATCAAAGAAAGACCTTCTGTGGGCCTGCTCTGTCCCATCAGGGCAGTAAGAGTTAGCAATTGAGCTTTTTTGTTAAGTGGGAGCTCCCAAAAGAGCAAAACTGTAAGCCTGCTTGGGTCTCCCAAGTGGCAGAAGTGAAGACAATTCCAGATACTATTCTTGTCATCATGCCACATAGCCTGTGTCTCATTCTTTATCCCAATTTCGATAACCCCATATGCTGTTTCTCTCTAGACTGTCTGCTTGTGCTCCAGCCAAGCCTGTTCCTAGCTCTGGCCCCTCCAGCGATGCTCTCTGCTCTCTCCTTTGCTTGGACTGTCTTTTCCAACAGTGGCTGTTACTTGCCAAATAGTTTCTTTTGGTAATTTTCTCTTCCTTTTCCCATCTATCCTCAATAGATCAGACCTCTAAATAGATCTTATGGCTGAAGACTGCCTGCTTCTCAGGAATTTCCTCTTGTCTCTCTTCTTTTCTCCTCCTCCTCACAGAGCAATTACTGGGGTAGCTCTAGGTGTCAGGTAAACTTCACCCTTTGTCTCAGCTCAAGGTAATGCTGAACATCACAGCTCCATATCCCATGGTATCACTAATGCACTTTCTTATCTCTTACACAAAGACTTTCCTTCTTCTAGGAACCTCAGCATTAATAATAAACATAGCAGGCAAGTCAATGTGTCTAACGTTTGTCGGTTTTTATTAGATATTGCAGGCACACACACTAAATTTTAGCCTCAATAAGCCCAGGCTCAACTTAACCAAAGTTTAGTGCAATCTCAAGGCTCAGTTGTCCTTTCAAATTCACAATCCCCTTCTGATTCTTACAGTCAGTGAAATCTTTTATATCTGAAGTTCTCAACTCCATGCTCAGCCCCACAACTGAAAGAGATATACTTCAGCTGTGACTTTGAACCTTGCTGTGTTTACCAGCCTGCTGTTCAGAGACATATGGTCAGCTGCCTCCTCCTCTTCCCCAGGACACATATTTGTGTGGCATCACACGCTGCTGGACCAGCCAAAATGCCTTGTACATGTCATGACTCCCTCTTTCTTGCTCTGTTCCTCTCTTCCTCAGCCCTAACTGACCTCAGCCCTCCCCTACTCCTGGCCACATAATTTTAGCTTTCAACCACTTATGATGCCTCTCGCACCTGTCAGTCCTTTTACTGAACTTATGTAACTCACTAAAAAGGCAGAAAATTTTCCAGTATTTCACTTAGCTTTTATTCCACCATTTAATACCATGAGGTGTATTAATTCGCAGAGATGTCTCTTCATCAGGCACGGGGCAAGCACTGAGAGAGCAGAGGAGGAGGGGACAGAGGAAATGGGAGTGTGTGCTGACACCTTGCCTTCTGTAAAAAAAGACAGCTTATTAATTTGCCTCACCTTGTCCTAGGAAACCATGCCCTTAGATTCAGTCTGTCCTTGACAGTACAAGGTAACAGCAGAGGTGCAGAGCCAGAAACCGGGCAGGGATGAACAGCCCCACTCTTCATGCTGGGAGATGTTTTGCAAAACACTGCTCTCAGAGGTAGAAAAATGAATGAGAAGAGTGAAACATCTCTAATTTGTCATATCCAAGCTTGCTATACAGTCTTTCTGGCTTCCTGACTTTCACAACAGCCTCTGAACATGCTCTCACCTCCTCTTTGGTTCAGCTGCCTTCTTGACTGCACTAGTTACCTTTGGCCCAGGTACCTGAGCAACTTCTTGACTGAATCTAACAAAGTTCAGCATGAGAATGACAGTGTTTTCCTGCTTAATTCCATCCACAGATTTGTTTTAGACTGGTCCTAGCCAGTCAGCCCATTTACTCCCAAAAGCTTAAACCTCTTCTGTAAGCAAACTGTCAGCACCTCAGGATGGGTCCCCAGTGGGGTTTGAATGTGGCGCCTTGGGAGCTGGCATACTGCACCAATTCACACTCCCTCAAGTACATATTTGACTCAAATGTCTATGTGATCCAGCCACCATAGGAACAGAGACCTGTAATCTGTGAGAACACAGTCATCCTGTACCCCGTTGATAAATCTGCATCCTCTTTCTTGTATCGGCTTTTCCTTCCACACAAAATATTATCTACCTTTTCTGGTGAGTTCTCCAGGTACCTTTTCCTGTCAGATTTTTTTGAAATAATGACATTCTGCTTTGTTCCCTTTCGAAGGGATTCAAAATGAGTTCTTCAAGCACTTCACTATGAGGCATGTCAGACTGCAGCTTTTCTCTTTTTTTTTTTCCTCGAAAACTGCCTTAGAAGTTGTGACTCTGTCCAAGGCAGGTAAATATTCTACAGGAAAGTGAGTTTCCTAGTTATGCTGACTCACACAAAGATGATATGTCATACTATATTTTAAAGCAAACTTTTCCCCCTCCTGCTGTGATATAAAAAGTTGTTTTGTGAACCTTGTTGCTTACACTGAAAAGATCAGGGCAAAGAAAAAAGTGAGGAAGCAAGTTCCCTGGCTGTGGTATCAGTCTTCCAGTAAAGTGAGTTTCCAAATAAAAGTATCTGTGATATTGTGAACTAGGACTGTGAAGAAAGCTTGAAATCCCTACATTCACCTCTTTTGCTAGTTGTTTGTTGGCCAGTAGTGATTTATTTTTATTTATATGAGTTCATCACTGTGGTACTTATAACACAGCAGAGACCATGAATTTAATACTCAAAAAGAGCACATTCTTTTTCTGTAATATCTACTGTGCAACTGTTTTTATGGTTTAAACAGAACTAAGAATTAACAGAATTAACTCTATCCTAGCTGAAACCAGGACAAGGATTAATGAAGAATTAAGAAATGGGATTGTTTGACACAGTTGCCTACAATGTTAGGGAAGATTTGATGTCTGCAGAAATTCCTTCCAGATCTGCAAATCTCTCCTGTCTGTGAAAGTTTATTGAATTTTTTTAAAATATGGAGCTATGACGCAGCTGTACACTTCCGCATTCCCCCAACAAAGACCAACAGACGCCTCAATATTTCCAGTTTCCCACTGCACCAGAGTTTTTGTGTCACCTTTAAATTTGATCTGGGCTTAGTCAGCTTAGGAGTCCACAAAAATAAGGGAGAAGAAGGGGTGAAAGAAAGCAAATCCCTATGCCTGACAAGTCTTCTCAAAATTTGCACAAGCATTAATCAGCACATCGCTGCAAAACAGAACAAATAAGAGCATCATGTTCTTTTGAAAGACCAGTTTAAAGGCTTTTGAACCAACTCAGGCACACATATCCCTCAGGGACATCTTTGATTTCTACATTGTTCTCCTGATCACACAGTGTGTTACCAGAATGAGATTTTTCACTGTTTGTCTTCTTTTTCATATTGGGCACAGTATTTAGGCAGAAAATCTGTCAGAAAGGAATGGCTGCATATAAATGTTATTCTTAGTAAGGCTTCTGATATTATAGCACAGCATGGTTGGAATATTGATCACAGCACTTAAATTTGCAATTAAAATGATAATGTCTTTTTCAACTGATTTTTAGACAAATTCTATGCAAAATACAGCCTAAGATTGACATAAGGGCAATAAAAATTGCACGGAAAAATCTGTACTGGGTTAATTGTTAAACATATGGGCACATGCCATGGAATGGGGCAGGCAATATGAACCAAGAAGTGAACAGGGACTTTTGGTATCTTTATAAAGACAGTCTTTCATTACTGTAACTACCTGCATTTTCACTCATTTCTCCTTACCTTAATTTCCCACACAATCTTTTTGCTTTTTCCATGTTAGAGATGATCAACATTCCCATTAGCCAACAGCAGTCCAGAGAACTGTTAACTTCAAGACTGAGAAAGTTAAGGTGAAGGAAATGAGAAGCATGACCCCTGGGATTCTGGAATATTGTTTTTATGCCATACCAACAAAAAATAAGGATGCTGAATTCAAAGCAACCGCATGTAAAAGTAGCATAGTGAGGGTTATGATATCTTCACCATGAAGTGTTTGTCATTTTAGCTGGTATTAAAAGTTGGATTCAAATATGGTTCATTTCAGGCTAGTAAGTTTAACTGATAGGTTTTCTTAACGTCCACAAAATTGTTCCTTTGCAATCAAAGACCAAACTCAGAACCAGTCAGTGCAGTTTATTTTTATAACACTCTCGAGAATCTTCTCTGTCCTTGTCCAACCAAATCTATAAAAGCACCACTTTTTGACTTTAGTACTTATTCAGTGATGAAGCATGTTGGTGATCAATAGGCTCCAGCCTTATCCAGTCAATATCTGAACTATTGGTCACTCTATTAGAACTTTTTCATCATTCACAAAATGAGTTTTTCTCAGATTGTCTTCCCCACTTGACCCTTTAGTTTCTTTAGTCTCTCATCAACCAATGACCTCACTCATTTACTGCACTGATCCACACTCCAGTATTTGTGATTCCCTCTCAACTGCTTATCTCTGTTCCTTTGTATTTGCCTCTTTAACATCTGATTTCAGAGCCTATATCAATAATTGCTCTTCTCTATTTTGTGTATAAAAGGATATTTGAAATACTCTTCACTGAAATGTCATCCAATTCTTCAGTCTGATCCAATAAAACCAATTAACAAATGTCACTGTATTACTATTGAACATTACTATATGGAAGAACATTTAATTCAATTTAACTCTGTAGGTAGGACTTTTTATTCTGTGTTTTCCTCCATTTATTAAAAAAACCCAAACAAACAAAAAAAAACCAACCCTTAAGATTAGCAAATATGTGGTTTCCTTATCAAGCAGAAAAGCAAATTAAAAACACCCAAAAAAACCACTCAGCAAAAAACCCAGCTAAACCACCTTTTTTTCAAAATCCTTTCTTATTTATTTATTATAATGAGTACCATAGTACTACAAATACATGAAAATGAATTAAAATCACTAATTTCTATCACAATAAGGTGTCTTTAATATTTCCGAATACTTTTTATTTATTAACAGGAGACCTCATTATGCTGTTTAGATTATTACAGCATACACTCCAAATGCATTCACTCATTATAGATGTTCCACTCATAGCCATCAAATGACTAGAATTTCATTACTCTCCTCATTTTTCCTAACTACTTTAATCTTTTGTTTAGATCCACTATTTCCCCAGGTGACCTCATTCTGGGAAACATCAAGGAACATGAGAACAATACAGAAATGATCACCTACAATTTTTTATTTATTCTATTTTTTGACAACACCAACCTTCCCAAGCCACTAAAAACAATCATCATCAGTTTTGCATTGTGGGAGGTCTGGATGATGTTAGGAATATGAATGAGCAGTGAGGGAAAGAGCCAATAAAGTAAATAACTGGATAAACTTAAACCATTCCCTATTGACTAAGTTTTTATCTTGAACCAAAACCTACTGATGGAAACCAACTTCTAGCTGCCGTGTCTGTCAAGATGATAACATGGGATACAGGGCAATCATTTAATGATTTAAAATTAGTTTAGCAAAGCCAAAACCATCTGGTACAAAGGACACTTTGGCAGATTGAGTAGAGTGAGAATACTGTTCTTGTAGCTGTTATGGTCTGATAACAAAGGAAAAATACACATCCAAAGCCATTAAAAAATCATTTGCAGTCTATCTCACAACCAAGTTAGAATAATAAGAGACAGAGCACTAATTATAATTGTATGGAGTTTCCCAGCAGAGACATTGCAAACCAATTGCCACTTGTCTATTCTCAAGTATTTTCGGCATGCAAATAATCTGTAAATGTATTCATTTGTGGCATCTTTTCATTTATGTGACAATATTATTACTTTTCTGTTTTCCCTGGCAATTGTTTTATTGCCATCTGGGAGTGATTAGTGAAACACTTCAGAGAAAGTAAAGACACCTCCGAATCTGCCCCTGATTTTAGGTCTGGGTAAAAATGGACTCTTAATAAAATCAAATTGTGCATTTTGGGAAGATAGACAATCTTGAAATGCTCATTTCATAGCTAGGACTGGAACAGAAAATGAGATAAGACCACACACACACACACAGAGAATACAAGGGTACTAGAACTCGATTAAATACTTCATTTTCATCCTCAACCATGCTATTCAAAAAGTTAATTTTTTTTTTCTTATATACTTCTCTCTTTACAGACCTGAGTATTTTTCAAGGTCCTTTTTTTTCTGCAACATTCTGTGGACAGCTGGGGCAGAGATGCTTAACCACATCATCTCCTAAGACATTTGCCAGTCTGTCTGATTTCCTGAAAATGGTCCCTCACTAAGGCAGTATGCTTTTTACTCCTTCTTCAGAAAGACATGGCTTTGCATATATATTAAAGCTAATTTTCTTTAAACAGGTATTTCTGTCTGTGTCTCATGACATATCAGGCTGTGGTACTCTGTCACCCAAAGAATTCAGATTTACTATCAAACCACTAATGAAAAAAACCTTGAATTCTGTCAAGCTAATAACTACTCTTCATAAAAATCCCAGACAAGCACTCCAACAATAAAAATGCCACTTCTTATTTAGCTATTAATTAATCAATTGGCAAACGTGATCTCCATCAAGATTTTTAAATGTTAAGGGGGGCATGGAGCACAGAGCCTGGAGAATGGCAGAAGCCTGGTAGATTTAAAAGCATTTTCACTGGAATGCTTATTCCATCTCAAAGACTGAACAGAGGCTGGTGAAGGTAGGTACTATTATCTGTACAGAGGTGATAGTAACTAACAGTGGTTTTCTCAAACATCTGTCCCAATTCCTTCAGACTTTACAGTGTTTCAGCTCCTGTAATAATCACCTTGCTTCACTCTTTCTAAATACCACTTTAGAGAGTTTAGTGAGTGTTGAAGCTGGAAAGCTGCTACCACCTAACCTGAAGTGCTAACGACTCCAGAGGCTAGCAGAGAATATGGAGGGAAAGAGATGGAAAGAGTAGAACACAATATGATGATGGGAGAACCAAGGGGTGGTGGAGTGGGGGGAAGCAGGAACAGAAAAAGTGAGATATAATTTGTCATGGGAGCTGGTAACATACACGGTAATCTTATAGAGTTCCTCATCTTTCATGATGTTCCTCATTCTGCACAGAGTTTCTCCTGACCCCTTTCTTTCAAAGAAAAGCTTGAACAAGAAAGCTGACATAATCAGATAGCAGTTCAGGAATTAATTTATCTCTGTTATCCTCCTGCAGCTGAGGTGGCCTTCTCCCTTGCCCACATGTTACGGCCTATGTCCTGACAACACTGATTTATGTAGATCACTTGACTTAGATCATTAGCCCCACGGAAAGCACCTTATGTGCAGCAATGCATAGGCCTGAAGTTAGTTGCTCACACTGTATTTTGCAGGTTGGTCTTTGGAGTGGAGGAAGGACCAAAGGGATTGATGAATAGACTACCTGTCAACTTCATAACAGGCCTTTAAAAAATGTACTTCCTCCACAGGATAATTTAAATCAAATAAAAAACAAACATGAAAATGAAAAACAAAATAAACCAAAACTAATAAAGAAAACCCCTCCTGCTGCAAACGCTCATTAACATTTTATTATTTTCTTCATAATATATCCTTTGAAAAAATAAAAACACACAACAGCAAGGTAATGTCAGACTGATTAGTATGACTGAAAATAATCATAGTACAAATGAAGTAGAATAAACTATATAATAATGAAGTGAAAGGTCATCCATATTCTGTATCTCGCAAAAGTTCATCATCCCACGATCAACTAATGATGCTAAATAACTGCATAAGGATGCATGAGAGATGAAAGCAACAACCAAAATTTTATACCCTTATGACTCTTTTAAAGATAAATGGTTGTCTTGAATACTGTCAGATAAAAATAACAATTTGCATAAGGGCATCATAGAGCATATGATTTGCAGATAAGGTTTTCTTTTAGAATTATAATAAAGCATGTGTTACTTTATGGCACAATTATAGAGGGAGATGAATGAATATATGTTCTGCATTTCTGTACAAATTTATACAACAAGAATTAACTTTGCTGCACTCTTTACCTTTTTCTAAGAAAGAAATTACTTAATCTGCAGGCATGAATAAACAAACAACTTTTATATTTTTAGAGGTAGTTAAGAAAAGGATAAATTAGAACTTCCAATTATAGTGTTGCAAACATTTCCTTCATTTGATGAATTTACAAGGATGCAAAATACCTGTGTGAACAAATAAACACTGCCTGTATTCAATTAAACGATTGCTTACTTCATGTTTTAATTACATAATTAATGTGATAAATTAAACTGTTTCTCAGTGAACCATTCAGTTTAAGCTCAGAATTGATATTGGTGTACTTTGCTACTTGTACACAAAAGGTAACTAGGATTGTGAAATTTTCTCCGAGATGCTTCCACATTTTCACTTCCACTTTAAAGAAAAAAAGACTCCGGAGTGTAAGGGGTAAGTTTTATGTTGCTGTTCTTTGCAGCAGTGGAACAGAAGAGTCAAAATGTTTCTATTGTTCCTGTCGGATACATTTTCCTCACAAACTTTGGGCTTAACGGCCAAAGGGGACCAGCATTAAAATACCATCCTTTCCCACGCATTTGGCCTTACTGAATAAAGTGTCCTTCAGGGAGGGCACTACAAGGCTTTGCATGCCGGATACTTTCACAAAGCATGTCATGAGCTCTGGTTTGTTTCAGCTTATTCCTGTATCATTCAGTTAAACTGTGCAACTCACTGCTTCAGGAGGCTATGGAGAGCATAATTAAGAAAGTTAGACATTCATTCGAGAAAATTCATTAGGAGCACAACTGCAGACTGATGAAAGCTGAGAGGATGCACCAAGGAGATGTTGTGTGCTTAGTTTTTTCTTATAAGTTGTCCCAGATTTCTGTGTCTGACCCTGTTAGAGAAAGGGTGTTACTCCCAGTTGGGAGATAGATACAACACTTTTAGCTCCAGCTGAGAGAGAATTACAGTCTGTCTTTCAGGGCAGATACATTATTTAACACAACAAGCATAGACTCTGGGCAACAAAAATCAATCACAGTCGTCTGAAGGATTGAAAGTCCCCTCAGACAGAGCTGCTCTCTCTTTGGGCTGCAGAACTTCAGTGAATGTAAAGCTTCTCCTTTATTTATGGACTTTATTGCGGGTACAAATATTAACTGATACTTAGACATCCATCTGGAAATTCATTACTAGTAATGTACAACTTCCTTGCACAGCAACAAGATACTATTAGTAGTATCTTCTAAATGAATGGCTGGTCAAAAGCTGAGACCATCTACCCATTCNACAAGCCAATACCTTATTTCACACTTTAAGATGAGCTTCTGGTCTGACTTTGGATAGCTATTTTGATGTTCATATGATGGTGCCATGTGAAGCAACAAGCCATGTTCTGTTTTACAATCAAAGCAGAGTAACACTCCACTCTTGGCTAACTTGTGTTTCTACATCACTGCTTTGACCTGAGATAAGAATGAACTCCGGTGGAGTTCACAGGACTCCAGAGCTGGCACAGATTAATACCTCTACTAAAGTCTTTGGGTCCACAAGACAACCTGGCCTCTCATATAAGGTTTTTTTTTTTTCTATAGAATCTGTAGAGAAGGAAGGAGAGGTGGTAACTAAGTCGAAACGTAGAGGATTGCACATGCTTGCTCTACTTTTCAGGAGATGAAAATGAGTAGGAAGAGCAGGAAAGAAAATTCTAGTTACAGAAACACTAAGATGAAGGATGTGCTCTCTGCAGCTTATCAAAACTATGTATCACATTTGTCCATCCCACATTTGCTGCCATATAATAACATAAAGGAAAATCCTAGTGACAAGAAGGCTCAGCTGGATAGGTTGCAGGCATGACATCTGGATGCTGTAGAGCAGGTACAGCTTCAAAAAAGGGCAGAGGGGGGTGAATAAAGCTATGCATGATTATGCTACAGGATCATCCATACTCCTGAAATACCATCTGTTGATCCAGCCCACCCAATTAAATTACCACCTCATGCTTTGCCTCCCAGATGTTCGATAACAAGAAGACAGTTTCTGGAATCTCAGAAGGAGGCACCATCCCAGATGTTCCTTAGAACTAACCAAATATTCAATTATTTTTAATTGTATTTGAAAAAGGAGCAATTCATACAGAGGTTGAATACTGCACACAATAATTGCTAGATGGTTCTTTTCTTTCTGTATAGTGTTGCAGGAAGATGGGACAATACAAGTAGTGTTTCTGCTAATAAAACTGAGCCCATATGAAATCTGGAATGAAAATGATGCAGTGAGGCTTTAAAAGTTTTTACTTGCTCTCTGGTGCATTTGAGGAAATCAATGCAATCTGTATTAAAGCCAAGAAGTTGTCCCCATACAGCACTTTCCTAAAACATCAGAGATAACATTTCAACAATTTGAAATGAATTATTAACTTTGCACAACAAAACATGGAAAAGAAATTCAGGGCAGGGGGGAACTAAGCAACCTTTTCCAAAAAGAAAAGTTGCAGACTCTTCTGAGACACTGAAGTCTCAGTTCCTCTGAAGCTAAGTGCACATTAAGGATAGGTTGGTAGATGTGATCTAATATTTTTCATAGGTAGGCTAACTTCTTACTAGACTCATTTCTTTAGAGAAGGAGATTAACATAGAGAAGACGTGGATAACAGTCTCCCTCAACTGTCTGTGACTCAGAAGTTAAAGAGAAGATTACTAAAGGCCTCTTAAAGAAGTTGTATCTTAGAGACTTTAGGAAACAAAAGTACTATTTCATAGATTGTAGGTGTAAGTAAACAAATTAAACACCTGTGTCACCCTGAAATATTTTAAGTTCTATAGGTCTACTGACAGAAAAAAAAATAGACACTATACATGTTTTCTGCTGCTGAAAACTAATTTGTCTACCATGAAGGAAAGGAATATAATATAAACAGAGAAGAGGAGCCTCACTCCATATTCAAATTTCAAGTCTCCCAAAAATTTAAAATACTCTGACATTGTATTTTTTTCTTTGTTGCTCAAAACTCCCTTGGTATGTATCTTTTTGTTGCTGAATCTTCTTTCCTCATAATAGAGTGCACTGATGAGAACAATCTGATGATAACTTTATCACAGAATTATAGAGTGATTCAGGTTGGAAAAGGCCTTTAACAGCAACAAGTCCAACCATTAACCTAGCACTTCTAGGTCCACCATTAAACCATCTCCCTAAGCACCACATCTTTTAAATACCTGCAGGGTTGATGACTCCACCACTTCCCTTGGCAGCCTGCTCCAATTATTCACAACCCTCCAAGGGAAGAAATTTTTCTTAATGTCTAATGTAAAACTCCCCTGGCTCAACTTTGACCATTTCATCTTGTCCTATCGCTGATCACTTGGAAAAAGTGACCAACCCCCACCAATCGTTTCTGGTCGCCCTTCAGCCTCCTTTTCTCCAGGCTAAACAACACCAGTTTCACCTTTCACTCTTCATAAGATGTGCTTCAGATCCCTCAGCAGCTTTGTTGCTCTTCTCTGGACATGCTCCAGCACCTCAATGTCCTTTTCTCGTAGTGAGGGGCCCAAAAACTGAACACAGTACTCAAGGTGTGGTCTCACCAGTGTTGAGTAGAGGGGGACAATCACTACCCTAGTCCTGCTGGCCACACTATTTCTAATACAAGCCAGGACACTGCCGGCCTCCTTGGCCACCTGGGCACACTGTTGGCTCATATTTAACTGGCTACCAGCCAACATTTTCCAGTCCTTTTCTACCAAGCAGCTTTCCACCCACTCTTCCCCAAACCTGTAGCATTGCCAGGAATTGTGACCCCAGTGTACAACCCAGCATGGAGCCTTGCTGAACGTCACATAACTGACCTCAACGCATTGATCCAGCCTCTCCGTATCCCTCTCTGGAGGCTTCCTGCCCTCAAGATCAACATTCCCACCCAACTTACTGAAGCTGCACTCAATCTCTTCATCCAGATCACTGATCAAGATATTAAAGAGAACTGGTCTCAACAGTGAGCTGTGAGGAATACCACTTGTGACTGGCCATCAACTGGATATAACACGATTCACGACAGGTCTCTGGGCCCAGCCATCCAGCCTATATTTTGGTTTTAAAATAGAGGGCTGTAGATTTAGATTAGATATTAGGAAAAAGTTCTTTACTGTGAGAGTTGTGGATCACTGGAACAGGTTGCCCAGGGTGGTGGTGAATGCCCCATCCCTGGAGACGTTCAAGGCCAGGTTGGATGAGGCCCTGAGCAACCTGATCTAGTTGGGGGAGTCCCTGCTTCTTGCAGGGGGGTTGGACTAGATCACCTCTGGGAGTCCCTTCCAACTCTAGCCATTCTATGAATCTATGATATTTTACCCAGAAAAGAATATGCCCCAGAATACATGACCAGCCAATCTCTCCAGGACAATGGGAAATGCTATCGTCAAAGGCTTTACAGAAGTTCAGGTAAATATCTGCAGCCTTTCCCTCACCCACTAAGTGGGTCACCTTGAACAGTTATGAACAGTTCAACTTAATCTCTCCTAATGACTCTGGCACCACCACAGCTTCATCTAAATTATTTGGAGTTAGGATAGAAGTGGTTTTAGTAACACTATTTTATTTTAACTCTGAAGCAACAGAAAAATATGAAAATACTGAAATAGTTTTTTCAGGATTCTTGACCCTAGTTGAAACTTCTAGTTCGGCTCAGTTTAACCTTCTCCATATTCTTAAGATGCTGCAGTATTTTCAATGACAGTTGAAGATGGTGTGAGGCAGTCACACTCTCTGCCTTCAAGCATCTAATCTCGATGCCTGAATAGGATTCTGAAAGTTTTACTCACTGTACATATCACTCCTAATTCTGCAGCCAAAGTTAGGTACCTCAAGTTAGTCAATGTGAACCACTCTTTTGTTCCGCAAAGAGTGCCATGAATGTACTCATGTCAAGCACTTTTTGCATGATGTAAGGGTTTTCTTTTTGTGTGTGTGTTTTTGATCCTGCAGTCAAGAGACTTTCTTTCATTTCCTTTCTATTCAGCTATTACCAGGCAAGAAGAAATACTTGACACAGACTGAAAGCTTTTTATTTGCATTCCTGTGTAACCTTCTCTTTTATCAATTTGTCATTTTGCTGATATGTCTCTCATGCACCAAGGCATTTATTAGAGTCATTATCAGAGAGCTCTCTGATTACTTTGTTGTCATGACAAACTGAGTTTTGCTATGCCCAGCTTGACGGATGGGCTGGATATTTTTATACTCTTCTGGAAGCCAGATCCTAATATTTTCGACACTCATAGTCCTTCTTTGGTATGTGAAATCAAGGCCAAGCATGAGGACATTGTAAGAAACAGTAACATCACTGCCATCAAAGAAAATCTCAAAGCTCCCAGAAGTGATGAATTACTGAAAACAGATCTAAACCTGGGATTTTTAAAACATCTAATCAGCTGCAGTTTTTGGCAGAATAAATTACCCCTAAATTTAGCCACCCAGTAGCTTGACATTCAGTCCATGCAAAGCAACATACATCTCATCTTAACACATGTCTAAGACTATAGGGAAAATGCAAATAGCTACTTACAGTTCACACCAAGGTATAGATTCATCCTGTTAAAGGTAAGATCAATGCCTGAGCAATTCACTCTAAATTCCCTGAGACTCCATGCAAATTAGCACCCTCTCTAGAACTGAGCAAGTAATCCATCTCACCGTCAGTCAGACACCTGCTTTTATTTGATCAGGTGAATCTCACCCCAAACTCCACACCAATGCTTCAACCATACTTCCCTCTTATATGGAGAGATATAAGAACCAAGGACAAGCTTTTCAAGCTTTTCTTCCTCCACCTGACTATGATGGAAAATAACAACCCTGAGTAACTGGTGCTGCCACCTACACTGCAAAGAGAGCAGTCCATAAAGGAATGAATGTTTATCTTTGTTCCTCCACTTTTCAAGGGAGCAAAGAGAATAACTTAAGTTCTTTTATAAAAATGTAAAGTTTTAATTCCCCTTCTTATGCTTATTTAAGTATTTTGTAACTCAGAGAAAATAATTCCCTGAGTAGTTCTGCTTTTCTTATCTTTGTGAGAGACACTCTGCTAGGAATATCCAATATGAGCAGTGACTGTAAGTTTTTTCACTTTATCTTAGCCTTTCAGAGGCTCTTTTTATGCCTCTGTAAAGCTGTGAAGCAATGGATATGTACTGGATTTATATCTTGCCTATGCATTTAAATTCCAAAGCAGTTGGGCCAAATTCTATAAAAGACAGGTGATAAAATAAATTTTGTGCTTCAAGGTAGTTATTGCTGTCTATAAAATTATAGCCAGCATTGGACAGGCATCAGTATCTACTTTCAGTTTCCACCCAAGGCCCTGTAACGCTGCTCTGCAATTGCTAAAAGAATCAGCCAGCAAATACAAGCTGACTAGCAGCTGTCACTGTATGATGTCTTCCTTTTCCAAAAATGATTCTGTAATGCTAGACAGAAAACAAAAACAAACAAAAAACCCACACCCCAAACTGCAATACCCAGGAATTCATCAGTATTTGTTTTTGTTGGATGTAAGTCTGAGAAAGTATAGCAAAGTGTTGTGGGAAAAGTTACTCTAGCAGAAACCTGTCCTAAAAAGTTTGTGACTGCCAGCTACATAATAAAGGCTACCATAAATAAGAAATAACCCTAAAAGTCATGATACCTTACCTCCACAATCTTATACCATTTCTCACACACCTGTCCCTATTGTAAGAGTGAGGTTTCATAGGAACTGTTTTTCAAGCCACAGTAATCTTTATTTCAAAACAAAATATCCAGATGTTGCCATCAAAAATTGGCAAACCTATGCTCAAGCTCATACCAAAATACTATTACAATAAACATAGGGTATCTCATCTCATCTCATCTCATCTCATCTCATCTCATCTCATCTCATCTCATCTCATCTCATCTCCCTTCATTGTTTCTTCTACTTAGCTCACTTGATCTCTGGGATAAGGTCTGATATTTAACATGTTCATATGGATGTTACATAGCAAATAAACATAACAAGGACACAATATATAGACTATCACTCAATAATAGTATCTGTTATATTGTTGGATATAAATATGAACACTTTCCCTGATGCACTGAAAATTATCCAGATTTCATCTCTTGTGTGTATTTTTATACATTAATCATTCATACAAGCTTTATATATGTGATTTTTTCCCACGTGATATGCTAGGACTACATTTACTTAGACCTGAAACGATTTTCTAAAATACAGTTAAAAAATAAAATGTTGGTATGCCTGTATTTTTTCCAGACTCCTGAATTTCTACAGACATAAAAATCAAAACACAAATGTTCGGTAAAGAATGCATCTATATACACATTGTTTATCGGCATTCTTTGGGGCAGTTTACCAAAGAAAATAACCCCTTCCAGTACATAATCCCAGACAATTCAATTCTCCTTTAATTTGTGGTAAAGGATAAAAAGGCACAAAGAGGATTTTTTACAGATGTTATTAAGTATCGACTATTTGAATGAAACAATATCTGATAGCATCAGCTCATTGATTTAGTCTAACAGATATACTTCAGTGCAGCTAATGGATTAGTCATTATTGAAATATGGAGGAACTCTGCGTTTACTGATGAGCTGAGTCCATTAATCCTAAATAAATTACAGTGCATCAAATGCACAGAGATAATTAATTGTGGTATAATGTATTTGGAGTATATAAAAAGCTCAATGTGACACTCAGTGACTATTACTAAATACAGTTTTAATTTAGGTTAGAAAAGTTATGGGGGTCAAATCAATTTACAGGAATTATTGCAAATATTTTTGGGATAATTACCAGATAATATTTTTTACAATTTGAGCTATGGTTGCAACCAGGCAACTCTGACAGGATTTCACATTGCTGGGCAACAGATGAACATGTAGAATGCAGATTCAGTCCTAAGGGGTTTACAAATGAAAATCATAAAACATTAGAACATTTCTTTTCAATCCTCATCAGATTCAGCAATGCTTTTTAAAGTGCAAAACACGTTTCAATTAATCTAAATTAGAGCCCATTTTCAGTGAGAAAAAGTAGTATCCGTCACTAGAATTGTTTCTACTATCAACAATGGTAATACGTACATGGCAGATTTGAGCCTTAAACTGCTTTACAAACATTAGTTAATAAGCCTCGTAAAACATAATACAATTACTTTTAAGCATGTGAGTATTTGTTTTGCTTATTACTTATGGTTACATGGAAATTCTTAGTTTCACAGAATCACAGAATTTTAGGAGCTGGAAGGGACCTTGATCATCTAGTCCAACCCCCTGCCTGAGCAGGATCACCTAGATTAAACCACACAGGAACGTGTCCAGATTGGTCTTGAATGTCTCCAAAGAAGGAGATTCCACAACCTCTCTGGGCAGCCTGTTCCAGTAATACGTCACCCTCACCATGAAGAAGTTTTTCCTTACATTGACATGGAACTTCCTCTTATCCATCTTGGACCCATTGCCCCTTGTCCTATCATTGGCCATCACCGAGAAGAGCCTGGATCCATCCTCCTGACACTCACTCTATACATACTTAAACATTAATAAGGTCACCCCTTCCAGATGCAAGACCCTACACTTGCCCTTGTTAAATCTCATTAAATATTTCCCTGCCCAGCTCTCCAGCCTGTCCAAATCTTGTTGAATGGCAGCACGACCTTCTGGTGTGTCAGCCACCCCTCCCAGCTTTGTGTCACAAGCAAACTTGCTGACTGTACACTCTATTCCCCCATCAAGGTCATCAATGAATACACTGAACAATACTGGTCCCAGTACCAACCCCTGAGGGTCTCCACTAGTTACAGGCCTCCAGCCAGACTCTGCCCCATTAATGACAACTCTCTAACTTCTTCCCTTCAACCATCTCTCAATCCACTTCAGTACTCTACCCTCCAGGCCACACTTCCTCAGTTTGCCCACCAGGATGCTGTGGGAGACAGTGTCAAATGTTTTACTGAGATCCAGAAAAAACACATCCACTGCCCTACCATCATCAATCCACCTGGTCATATCCATGTAAAAGGCTATTAGGTCAGTCAAACAGTTTTTTTCATTTTTTGTTTTTCCTCCAGCACTTTATTCCACCACCACCAGTCAAAAGGTCATCATACTTCAGTTGTACACCTTTTCTTTAATGCCTATTTTTTGGGAAAGATTGTCAGAGTTTTGGAAAAAGTTCCCCAAAGTACTTCAGAATTAAAAAAGCATCATCCTCTCAAAAAAAAAAAAAAAAACCAAAAACAAACCCACACTGTCCTTTTGAAGTATATTTCCATTAAAAAAAAGAAAAAAAGGTAAAGGTTTTGTACTTTTAAAAAAATGTAATGATAAATGTTAAGTTTGTGTCATATTTATGAAAAAGATGGAAATCGGTGGGAAATGCAAAGTCAGTTGTTTGAGATTTCAATAGCCTACATTTTGCTTGCTAATTTAGGATAATAAATATAACTATTGGTTAAAAATTTCTATGAAAGTAAATAAGTATTTTCAAGAAATTTACTTCCCTGAGTTTTTCTTTTTTAAGTGCATATCAAAATCTAATACATTAGATGTAGAAAAGCAATTATGTTTCATTTGGTGCATAAAAAATTAAATTGCTTTGGGTTCTTGTGTCCTTAACTTTCATTTATGCAAACTGTCTTTCACTGAAAAATGATTTTGAAAGACCACATTGATCATCTTGTGGTTTGGCCAGGAAGCTGTTTATAAAAAAGTATGAGAAATCAAGTAGTTAGCAAAAGCAATTTTTTGCTTTACTAAAGTCCTATATTTCACAAGGAAAATGCTTAAGGGGAATTGACATCCTTATTTTCACTGCACACAAACAGAAAATGGAGTGCAGGAAGTCTCTTGAGTGTTCAGCAAGAGAGGTGCATCTGAGGGCAAAATATATTTTCCTTGCTGTATGTTGGTATGAGAAGGATTCTTGGACTGTAGTGCAGGTTTGCCACATGCTATTCCTTCCTTAGGATGACAGCAGCACATTGCTTTCTCAGGGTTAATTGAGAAAGTTCACATGATCCCTATCTCCATCCTACTAAAGAAATCTCCTGCTGACTAGACAAGCCAGACCTGACTGATGAAGGTTCAGGACAGGTTAACTAGCAGATGACTTGGTTTAGCATAGGTGTTGAGGATTTACATCTAAAGGCATATAAAAAGTACTATTTGCTTTTAGCAAACTACTAAGGATGGTAGCTCACCATATGCTCCACATGGAGATCTGAAAGTTGTCATTACATTTCTTTATCGGTAACAAATAAAACATAATATCACTTTCTGGAAAACCTTACGCCATACTTAAAATACAGTTGCTTGATTTGCTGTGGGGTTTATTTCAAATACTTGTCCCTTTATCTACTCAGCAGTTGAGGTACATTTAACTCACAGCGATAATGCAGCCTCTAAGACATAATCTACAGAGAGGGACGTTTTTAGATATGTACTGTCTATCCGATACTTTCAGATAGGTTCCTAAGCAAATTGCAAGAAAAACAGGAGAAGCAGAAATTCAGAAAGCATAGCTGAGGCAGCATTGTAGTTTGTGGGTTTTTTTTCTTTTGAGAATAGTAAAATCATTTTTAAAATTCATTTTTATAAAGAACAGAATTATTCCTGAACATGGAATGGATTTAGTAAATTAACTGGTGAAAAAAAGTGTGACAACATTGATTTTTTGAACGTGGCAGTTAACTTTTTCTGAAATAAAACTGTCTGGTTTACAAATATGGATATAAAAACTTTCACTTCAGAAATACTGATATATTTTGTATTGACATTTCAAAAATAAGCTTTCTGAATTTCCAGTTTATATGGATTTTTTTTCATTTTAAATAGATGCCTAATTTTATTTACTTTTGTAAGCTATGGGAGTTCAAGTAAGAGGTTAAATAGAGATAAGTCAAAAAAATGTAAAGATGTAAATTGTTTCAGGTTGAACAATCTAGATGAAAAAAATCTATTAGTTGTTTAATACAGCCATAGAACTATTTTAAAGTCTCTGACCTTTTTTTTTTAACAAAAAAAAAAAAGCTCTGTATCATATGTGAGATAATAAAAGCAATCTTACCTGTTTGGGGTTTTGGTGGGACTTTTGGAGGAAAAAAAAAGGAGGATTTTCTAGATTCACTGTATCGTGGGACTCTCTAACACTGAAAGGAGTAATGGAAGTATTATACACACAGAGAATTTATGTCTCCTTAAGCACATCAGCACTAGGAAAGGATGGGCGTGAATATCTCTAAGAGACCAAAAGGCTGACGAGTATTTTAAGTAGGCTAGGAATCTTTCCCAGCAGTTCTCCCAGTGGACAGGGGGTAGGAGAGGACACTGGCTAAAGCAAATGACCTGGCACAACTTTCTTCTGGGTGAAACTGGCCTACTGCATTCAAGAGCAGTTTCTGTGTGTGTTTAGAGGAAGGTAATGGTAGCAGGAAAGACCCTGAAAACTGTTTGACAGTGTACAAGCGGAATTGAAGGTGTAAAAGCTGCTGGAGGAGTCACAGCAGTAGTAGTTGTGACAGCAATACTAAGACTGGTTCAGCAGGACATTTACCATCCCACAATCTGGTTCACTGACAGAAGCAACAGAGGTGTAACACAAACAGCCATTTCCTTTGTGAAATTTCTGCTTAACTATGTGTGTATGTATAAGGCAGAGCACAGAACAGCACAAGATACTTCTCATCCAGGCAGGGCATTCACTAATGCGGCGACACTGCTTTCCATACCAAACTTAGTGCAATCAGTTTTGTATCTCTGCCTCCCACTGCATGGCCGTGTCCTCCACACAGCATGAAGTCAGGGTGCAGCACTCTTTCCTGCTCATCCACAGTACAGCTGATGGCAATGCCAAAATAAAAGGGAGTGGAGAGGAAATTGATGTTCTGTCGCCGAGATTGAAGTTCTCCTTCAATGAGCCTAATCAAAGGATTACTGAAACTAATGAAAAGATTGCCACCATCCTCGCTTCAAAATACTCCAAACCAAACAACAGATGTAAGTGGCTGTTACAAATGAGAGGAAGAAGTGAGGACTGTGGTAGAAAAAGGAAGCAAACACTGTGATGTTCAAACATTATTTAATAGAAAAACTGTCTTTATTAAGTGCGTAAAATATGTTCAGGGCTCTCTTGCTATCATGGTCCAGTTGCTGGAAGCAGGAGAAAAGAAAATAATGATTCAAAGGAGAAGAGAAAATATAGTATCTTTTCCAAAAGTATATCCGAAATACTAGAGTCAGATAAAAAGTGCATCTAAAAATGGTGAGGGCTTCTCCTGCACAGTGAGGAGAGCCTCACATTCCCCTGCTAGCAGCTGCACAGAGGATAGCAAATGAAAATGCTTCAATAAATACTACCCAGTAAATCTCACGTTCGGTGATTGATGTTGTTGGGGGATGCAGAGGGATTATTCACATGTTGCTGATTCTCTTAGTGCCTACCATACAAATAAACTTCACTCCTCAAAATTCCACTAGAATTCATTCTACAACTACACAGCTAACCACATATCCCTTCTTCAGAGCCTGTGGATGGACTGTGTCTTGGCTGGCAGTGCTGGTGTAGGGATCATTCCCTTTCATTAGCATCGCCACAGGTTTCTCTTGATAATCTCACAGTGCTTTTCCTCCCCTGACAGGTGACAGAAGCCCCTTAGGTGCAGTGCCCATATCCCGTGAAGTGTCAGCTCCCTCCACACAGTGTTTACAAATAACTGAATGACAAATGACAAAAGACAAGGCAAGTCTGGGCAAAAGCAAGTTTTACTCAACTCCTAAAATAAACAATTTGTCTGCATTTTTTATCTCAACTTGGTCTAGGTGTAAGTGGAAAAAAGGGACAAGAGAGAAGGTGCTCATCAAAGGTTGCAGATAACCAGGAAATGTCAAAGTGGTAATAGCTATATGCCTGTTTGGTGCTGGGTGACAGTGTTTCTCTTTTTGCTGTTATAAGGGAGGGTTAGGGTGTGTGGAGAGGGAATATCTGATATGTAGGAATGACTTCTGATCTCCACAGTAGGACCAGAAAGCCCAACCCCACAGGACTTTTGCCTTTAACCACAACACTGAGGCTTTCCATCCAAGTGATGAACCAAATACTTTAGTCACAAGAGCTGTCTATCTTCAAAAAGACAACTGTATTACAGCTCCTGTGGATGATGCTAGGCTGTTTGGTACAGCATATGGAATGGATCAGTAAAGCCATTGGTGCTGATGCCCTAACATCATCACCCTGCAGGGCTCATGAGAACTACTCTGGACTAAATTTGATCTAGTCCCATAAAACCAAAGTCCATGGCTATGCCCATGGCTCAAAGCCAGAATTCTGTGGTCTAACAGGAGTCAAGAGCTCCTGTGCCTCCCCTTGAGCAGTGTTGGCAGTTGTCTGTTCACTGACACTAATCACTACTGTTCTGAATCAATACGTTAATGTAGGGACAACCTAAATGACCTTTTATATCATAGCTGATATCTGGCTTGAGTGATCCAGTGTCATTACACCACTGGCTGGCAGAGGGGCAGTACAGTCACCAGACTGCCATAACGGGCTGGGTTGAATTACTGCCCTGATATAACTTCCCCATTACCTGACGTTTGCTTTGAGTGTTAGAAGATTCCTCCTTCTTTGTAAATTGTTTTATAGTCTGAATTTTGTATAAAAAGTAAATCCCATTAGAGTATTTCCTTTTTCTTCCCACAATGCAAAATATATCTGTTCAAGTCTGTTCTAATTCCACTGTAATCACTGATCCAGTAAGTTCAAGATGCATAGGTCTGACTTTTCTTTTTTCTTAAGCAGATATGCTGAATATAATGAAATACCTTGTTCTGTAATAACCAGCTGTTATCTTAGTCTTCTTCCCAGTAGAGGTTGTTTCTAATACCAACCAGGGATTTTCCACCAGCTTAATTATTTGATCTCATGGTTCTGAATGTGTTTTGAGAAAAGCAGAGGGAAAAGTAAGCTAGTTTGTTTGTTTTAATGGAAGAAGGAATGGTTTGGAAAACTAAGCTCCAGTGAATTTCTAATTCATTTAATTTTCTGGCTGATAGGGTCTCTTTAATTTGGCCATCTGTTTATAAGAGTTTGAATATGGATGAAGATGGGAAGGATATGCCTCTTCATGCAAGGAAGTGTGCTGAAAGTCTGATGGGCAGATCCTGAAAAAAAACTAAAAACAAGAAACCCATGACAAACTTAGCTTTGTTTGTTCCTTTTTTTGCAAGCTCTACACCTTGCTCAATCATGCATTACATTCATGTTCTACCGGACAAAACCCTCATTTTCTTCTCTGAAGCTTAAACATGCATCTTTCCTTTTTAGGCCTTTTGTTCTAGACACATTGCAGGATTAGAACTGAATTAACAGCAAGGTAATTTATTTCAGAAGAAAAAAAATTAGACAGCTAAATGACACTGCCATCAGAACCATCCTTTGCAACCTTACTTCAGCACAAAAGCTTCCAATGCAAATGCAGATAATCCCAGGAAGTGTTGAGATCTGCCTGAGTTTTCCTCCCTTTGTCAAGATTAGCTTGTCACCCAGGAAGGAGAGCATGCCTCTTGTGTAATACTCTGTGGGTTTAGATCAAATTAGTTATCAGCAAGTGAACCTATCAAGTTGCAAATATGCTTAAAAGGAAGCAGGGAGACATCATTTTCTACACCTGGCAAGTGAATCTTATGTGTGGCCTTTCTCTATTGGCTATATATGGAACTTAAAACATAGGGCTAGCTCAGGGTTTGGCTAAATTTAGGAAGGAAAGCTCAAACCCCTCAATTTTACATCATTAGTAGTTTGAATCAAGGCACCATGCACTATAAAGAAGTACCTTTTCTTGGCTATGAAGAGTAGAAAGGTATTTCTCTATCCTGTCTCTTCCAGTTCAAGAGAAAAAAAAGGATATGAGAAAGGTATGGAGAAGCATTAATAAGCACGTAAGTGGCAAGAAAGGCTCTAGTTCAGCCTTTCAATAGGAGCTGTAAGCACACAAAAATGTGAGTAAATTTTAAGTTCTAACATAATTTTACATGATGTAGTAACAAGGACTTGCAGAAGACCAGGACAGGTTATTTTGGTCTTCCACTTTCTAATTAATTTAAAATAATTAAGAATTCATACTATTTCTAAGATATTACTAGAAATTTCCAAAATTTAATTTTAATCATTAGATTATTTTGTAGGGAACTGGGAGAGTATTTAAAATAAATAAATAAATAAATAAGTAAATAAAAGCTCCCAAAACACAAATAGCTAAGCTGTTCTTCCCATTCCCTTTATGCACTCTTCCTTATGTACCTGCATTGTGTATCTACAATTGTTTTCAAGCAGCAGTCACTAGCCAATTACAAACTTACTTTCCGAGATGAGTTTTGTGGGCAATAGATCTTTCACACCATGGAAACAGTTTTTTCAATATTAACCACCTGCTACACATAAAAGAAAAAGCTGCTACTGCTATGCAGCAGGGAGCATATGAACTCCATGAAAACTATTTGATTTTCCAGTAAAAATATAAGCTAGAATGTAATTGTATTTGTTTTTACAGGTTGTATCAACAGAAGTATTAGGTATCCAGCTACAGTGTATTCAGCATCAACCTGTAACAAAACTTTGTCTGATACTAGAGATTTTGGGTTTATCTTCACTGCAGGTACTTTTGCACAGGGATCACTGAAACATGAAGAAATGGGGTGTCTGCAAAATAAATCCAAATTACAGTCTCGTTTCCAAAGGAAGCACGTGCTCAAACAGTAGTTCATCTAGTAAGTATCCATTCTGATACTCAGCTCATGGATATTGAGAGTCATTTGAGCTCAGAGATGCATTAAATACCAAAAAATATGTCACAGAAAATAAAAATAACTTTTGCATGAAACTGATTTTCCAGCGAATGAGATAGAGGATAATACTCTAATGCTTTTAAATATATCACTGCCTTTAAGCAGCTACAGGCAAAGGTTACAATATGAGCTGGGTCACTAAATTGCAGAAATAGGCAGTCATATTTTTCTCATTCAAATGATAATAAAATGGCTGACTCAAACATTTCTTTGATTTTGAAACTTAAACAAAAAATATATGGACAAGACAGATTAATAGTTTAACTACTTTAATGAAATAAAAATTAGTCATTTTATAGGAAAATACTTGCAACTAGTGGAAAAGTTTGAATAGGTAAATGGGTTTTGTTTCCACATTTTAGTTGTATTAATACTCATAATTATGAGACTTCTGTAAAGGGAAGAAAATGAAACATTTATATAAGAGACAATTTTTTTCATATCCTGAACTATGTTTATTGTTTCAATTCTTAACATTATTAGTGCATGGGTCCTCTATAAAAAGCAAGAAAGTCATCATTCTGAACTCACATACTGCTCACAGTTAAATCTAATCTTAATGTTTTAAGAACAAATTCCTTCCAGTTGTTTTTATTTTCTTAGATCCAGCTAGTCTTAGGAGCTTAAATAAAAATGACAGAGAGTGGGAGGAAAAAAATAAAAGGGAAGGAAGACTTAAAAGCTTTATTTAGAGCTTATTCAACACTGAGAATTCAGAATATGAAGTATTGAACCAGCTGCAGTCATTTATTATATTTCCAGCCTTTTACTATTGCAGGAGCTCCTCACTTCCTCTCTATCTACCTTTCGGGAAATTTTGTCAATCCTGAAGAGAATTTCAACTTCCAGTCTTCTCTGTTTGTAACATTTGATTTTCTTTTCAAAACATATGAAAACATGGCAATTCCTGCATCAGTTATCAGGAGAACCTGTCACCACATAGGTATTTTCCAACATAAGGTCCAGTAAGATTTAACACAATTGAAAGCACTAAGAAAATAAGTCCTCTCATGTCTGAATTCCTTACTGAAGCTGTTCAGATGGACTGTTCTAATATGGCATACAAATATTTATGCAGAAAGCTACATCTGGGCTACATCCACAGTTGAAACCCATCTGCCCAGAGAGTAACTTCTGGAGCCCAGTCCAATCCTGATGCAGAATAGCTCACGCTGCATTTTCAGGTCTAGCCCTCTCCAGACTGACCACTTGCACGTCCAACTGGGTCTCCTCTAACCTCCTAATTTGCAACACTAAAAGTTGCAAAAGTGGCATTAGTGGTTCTAAAGTGGCATTACTTTTTGCTTGTATTGCTTCCAGGTCTCAGCGCTTGGAACAACGTGAGTGATGTTTAAGAGCATGTTTCTGAAGGGATGTGTTGTGAGGCTCGAGGCATGACAGGAGGTGCAAAGCTCCATAGGGTAATAGAACTCTGAAAGATGCGAGAAGCCAAACTTGCTATTTGACTACATTGCCCACAAAAAGCAATCTCTGGGATGAACTAGCTTCCAAACTATACCTAAGGTTTCTTTGGTGGGGATTAATTTATTTTCCCCAGCTGATACCCTAGGAGTGAACAAAGGGAATGCCTAGCCAGTAGTGCAGCCCAGTAAAGGTGGAAACATAGAGGGTTAAAGACAGCATAGCACATCATTATTTACATTTCAAAGCAGCACCACCTCCAGCCTGGTCCCATGTACTGGATTCATCTTTGGAGATCATCACTTTTTAAGAACTCATTTCCAGTTTAATTTCACACACATCAGCTGAAGGAATAATAATGCCCGTCTTTAGGATAAAAGATTCACTGTAGCCTGATACAGGATACACTGAAGCTATTTGCATCTGCTGTAAGCCGAAAAAACTATTCTAAAATGAGATTGATCAGATTTTGCCCTTTACTGATGGGGACTACCAGGTCTTTGTGTTGACTCTGACACTCAGTGTGGTTTGATCATGGCTTTCTGTCCTCTTTCATATTTGTTCCTCTGTCCTTACTTTTAAAGCTTTATAGGCTACTAACTACCATGAAGAATTAATTTGGTTGAAACAAATGCTTTGTCATTTCCACCACAGCATCAACCCTTAACTTTCTCTTTCAGTGACAATAACCATCACACTGCTTGCTCCATCAGCCTGCTTTTTATTTTCCTTTTCAAACTGACTATATCAGATCTATGTTAATACTGGGACAGGCTGAATATAAATCATGCTTTTTCATAAAGAATCAGCTTCTCTTCCCTGGGCTATGTCTGATAGTTAGCAGGCTATTTGGGGCCCTACATGATAACTTCATCATAAGGGTGTCCAATACATACTTTCTCCTGATTGCGTTCCCTCCCAGTTTCATGGGCACCCTCATCCTCCTCACTGGCAGGGCAATGAGAGAAGTCGTAAAGGTCTTGACACCATGTCAGCACTGTGTAGCAACAAATAAAATATTCCTATATTCTATGATTCTATGTTACCAACACTGTTCTCATCATAAATCATACAAACTACTAAGTAAAATTAACTCTATCCCAGTCAAAACCAGTATAGTTATGTAATGGAAATCTGGAGTGGCAATGGAAATTTTTAGAATAATAATAAAAACCAATTCTTGGTATTTGTGGTCATTACTTCTCTCTTTGTGCATTGTAATTATCATTCCCTTATTCTGGTACATGCAGACTATGAACAAGCATCTGATTTCTCTGGGTAATGACAGCTCTATATCTATGCCCTAGAATTATCTGTGAATTCAACAGCTATGCACTAGTCTTTCTTACATTTGCAATGTGCTTATATTTGGAATTGTTTTTTTTTAAAGACTGAATTAAGAATTAGAGAAGGAAAGGGAGGAGAGATTGGCATTATGGGTCATGTGGAATAGAAGCATTCCTGTTTTTTCTTGTTGACAATTTCTGGTTTGTACCCTGAAAGCTGAAGTTACTCAAATGCTCTCTCTTTTGATTATGTTGATAAATATATACAGTACTGCACAGACTGATCTATCCAGCTTCTAGGATTATGGTTTTGGAGTGTCTGTTCAAGAGGAGATAGTGCTGCCTAGAGAACAGAGCCCTCCAGTCTTTAGGACATACGGGTTCATCCAGTTTTTCCACTACAACCTGGGTCACTTTAGATAAGAGAGTCTCTTTTTCCATTTTTGCAACAATTACACCTAAAATGAAACAACATCTTTCCTATTCCACAGACTGAGAGAACTGTATAAATCTCTGAAGGTTTCCTGATCACTGGAAAGTGGTCAGTTCTGTAGGATACCATCCTGAGCAAGGCAGCTGCTATCTGTCTTGCTCTACGACATACTTGGAGCCAGTGTTGGACATCTGAAGAACGAGCCTTTAGGAACATATAAAGGTGTAAGTGCTAAGTGCTTTCCTTCTCTTGCTTATACACTGAATGATTCATTCTGCTATATGTATTAGTAGTTATAAGAATTCTTTAGTCTTGAGCACTTGCTCTAGGTTTGTTTTTTTCATTTCTAAAACTAGCTCTAAAGTGACATGAAGAGACCCTTTCACTGAAATTCCTCATCTGTGGACAAAATCTGTGTCCCCAGTGTATGGCAGAAGTAGAAGGAAAATAATATTAAATGGTCTATTTCTTACAGGAAGTGAACATTTTTACTATGAAGGAGCTAAGCACCAAAAGGAAGGACAGCATGTCTCGTGGGAAGTTTGAGTGTAAGTTTCTTCATCATTTGACTGCAGAAGGCTTAATTTTCTGCGCTAGTGAGCTCCAGCCATGCTAATCAGATTAACAGTGGCACAGAGATATCGGGAAAGATCCTCTAACAGGATGAACTTGAGCATCACCATAGAGTCCTTGGAGTTACATCACTATACTTTGTCAAAGGAACAAGACCCTAAGCTGTGTCCAGATACCTGCTGGTATATACAGATATAATAGTAACAAATGTGAGAACACATCGTAGTGGTGGTAGGAAGTTCCCTCACGTGAAGTATGAGACTCTGTTCTCCTATATCTCATTATTCCAACGCTCTGCCCTGTTTCTTACATTGTATAGAGGAGTTTCCTAAAAGGCTTTCAGCACATCATAAATGAGCATTACAAAATTAGTGGGAGGTGTTGTTATTCAGATAGTACTGAAAAACAGCTGATGTTACAGAAAATGTATTACTTGCCTTAAGCCCAATTTACTGATAACATAAACTAGTATTTCTGATGATGAACACCAATATGAGGGAATGCAAAATCTCAGTGAACTACCAGTGGTAGATCCCCTGCTGGATAGCACAAAACATTTCTGATAAATACCTCTGTCCTTATGATAAACATAAAAGGCAATCAAGCAGAGGGAAGGCCTGACCTCTGAGTCCAACTGAGTAACAGGACCAGGACCCAGAAATGCCAACACGAAGACTACAATGATGCAACAAACTAAATTCAATCAAAGCTCACTCAACTCGAGCTTTTTTCACGTGCAGTAGCAATCAAATTCATTCAACATAGTCTGTAATTTTTCACAATACATTCAGGCCATAAATGATAGTGTGTTAACCCATTTGTGCCTTGAAGTGGTGTGGTAATCTGCATGATCTATTTTTACCACAAGAAACCTTTAAGAACCAATTTCAGAACTCTTGAGACCCCTCCCTTAGCAATCAGCTGGTGAACAGTCTGTACACATCTATACCCTAACAACCAGTTGGCTTGACTGATGAATTGGCAAGAGGATCTTTTATGTTTACTGAACCATTGACTGTGTAGGCTCTGGGACTTGAATTTCTGTCCTGAGGATGCACCCAAGCATAGAAAAGGAACCCAAGGCAGAGGTTTTATTTTCCCCTTGATTGGGATGCAAGTTCAAAAATTGGCTAAAGGACCCTCAGGAAACTTGAGGGACTGACAGCCTAACTTCTTCCTCCCCTCTTGCCTAAGGAGCTAGTGAAGTGATCTGGGTATAATCTGGGATATGCTGAAAGCTGGTGGGTAAAATTTCAGGGAAATTAATATTTTAAAAGGCCTAGCTACTATATATGCACACATGGCAGGGCGATAAGCTGCTCATTCATGTTACTACTCTGAGCTGCTTTAGTCTTACCTAGAAAAAATCCATGTCAAGGAAGGACAGAATGAAAAACGGTGACTCCTTCAGATTTACAACTTCTTCAGGAGTTTTCTCATGTCACCTGTCTTTCTCTTTCTTCTTTCACACAGGTTCAGCAGCAACATCCTCTCTGCACAGCTCCTTTCATTCCAAATAGAATTAGGTGCTTATACCTGGCCCGAAGGCAGGTATATCACATAGCTTTCTGTCTCAGCCCCCATTTTTGCTTCATCACTCATCTAAAAACACACCACCCCCTTCCTTGTCCTTCTACCTTGATTTCTGATATTATTACCTGTATCAAGTATCTCTGTGTCAGGTTTTGTTTTTTTTTTTTGCCACTTCACTTTATTTTATATTTTTAACAACAGTTAAATAAATGAATGAAAATTGTTGTCTCTGAATGACACATCACATTGGTGACAAGTGAAATGTGATAACAGATAAATGCTATCACCCAATCATACAGAATAATTTAGAACATTTAAATGAGTATAAAATTACTCGCTGTAGGACTGCTTGTTGCTTTTGTAACATTGTATTATGGCTTCTCCACAACTGGCTTAGCAACAGATTTTGCTGGAGCCATCCCTTGGTTCTTCTGTCATTGTGTTCCAAGGATATAACTAACCTGAACTAAGCAGATCTAAGGGAAAGCAGGCTGATTATGGAACTATTTTTGATCCCCTGGGAGGAGTCAATGCAGTCTAAAGGCTGTTCAAATTACCCTATCCCCATGGCTGAGGGTACCTGTCTTTACAGATTCCCAAGGGCACACATCCATCATCTTTTCTTATCACTTAGTCTAATTCTAAGGAGATGAAATGGTTTCGTGATATTCCAGGATCCTTCAAGTAGGAGAATGTTAGCCACAGACAGTTCAGCAATTTTTTTTTTGTTCAGCTGGAACTGACATCTATATGATAAAGCCTAAAAAGAAAGTTTTATCACATAATAAAGACCTTAAACTCAGGAAGGATAAGGGCAAGAGGACAAAATAGATGGCTATGATATAATTTCTCATAACATTCATTTTTCTCATTTTAATTTACACTGAATAAAACAGCAGGTTCTTGGAGTATTAACTCAGTTGCATAAACACAGGGTTCTAATGTCATCTGATATGCTATAGACATCCTGTGCAGGCTGCAGCTGCCACTCCAGAGTAGCTCTCTTCTTCTTGCCTATCTACTAAATATGTAAATACATTTAATGTCCCAGGGCATCTGAAACGGCATGTGAAGCCTACATTAGGAAAAAAGAATCGTGCCATATATAATTAAAATAAGTTACCTTATCAAAATTATTTCCATTTAACATATGTTCTCATATAGGGAAGGACATGCTATCACCTCTCCAGCTTCAGCATGTTAGCAAAATCCAGCATCCTAACTCCCCAGGGTAATTCTAACTGTTCTCATCTTGATAGCTTCTTACTTGTGTTACTAATAAGACTTAGCTGTGTCTTTTAAAAGGTTTATTGTTAATTCCCAGTAGGAATTCAGAAGATATTTTGAACTAATCCCAGAATGTGTTATGTATATACATATATATATACACACACATATACTCCTTCCAGTCTGGAGTGAGATCTCTGTATAAGAAACACACAAACCACAGATGTCTGCACTGCAATCTCATATTGTTTTTCCTATAAACATTGGGTGGTATACTTATATTTTGCTTTGTGTTTTCTTATCTTCCACAGTGATCTCATATCACTCTTATTAGTACAGTATTTACTGAAACCACTGAAGGTAAGCTGATTTGTGTCATCTGAGGATTTAGCCCATCAGTTCTCATAAACTGTATTTTCAGCATACTTTGAAAACTCTAATCCTGCTAATCTGTTGAAAGGTGGATGAAAAAGGTTTCGATTTTTTTAAAAAATAAGGTTTTATTCCTCAATGAATTTAGGCGATACCCACACCAGTAAGAAGAATGTAAAGTCCATAAACAGCCTTTCTATCAAATTTATTTATCACAGTAATTCTAAGACCATATCTCATAGCTTCTGTGTTCTTGGTTTGGGTTGGGTTTTTTTTTTCCTCTCTTTAAGCACAGCCTTGGTGCATTAAAACCTAAGAAGGAGAAAACTCTATACTTAATTTAGGAAAATGGTTTCTGAAGACGGACTTTGGTATTGCAAGATCCTATGTGATGAACTGGACCAAAGGTTCTAACAAGAAATCTAGCTCACCAGACTCTATTGAGAAAGCTTCCCAGCAGGTCTCAAAGAATGTGCTTGTCTTTCATTCTACAGTGTGGTTTCTAGTCTAGTTTGACACACTGAGTTTTATTTTTTTTTGCTAGGTTCTCCACAGTTGTGTCTCAGTGCCTTCCAGTGCTGCACTAGGCAACATGATTAAGATCTATCAGGTTGGTTCTCTCATCTTCTCCTTGGGTGAAAATTGTCCACAGTAGAGAATTTCAGATTGGAATATACATATAAAAAGAAGTGCACTTGTCACTTGAAGAAGAAAGTAGCTAGGAATGCAATGGTCTGTAATTTCTCAGAGAATTTATTCCACAATCTTGTCAGACTGTTAAGTGAGCCCAGTAAAGGCAATAGACTATAATCAAATGAATCAACAGATAACTCTTTAGGCAATCCTAACCTTCATAAAAGCTGTTGCAAGACATCTGTTGCCACCTGAAAACCTTAAGGGTTTAATTGTGATTTACAGATTAGCCATATGCAACTTCAGAGTAGACAGGGAACCAAGTCTCAAAGAAAGACTTTTCTATTACTTGTAGAAGCACAGAGCCAGTGCAGTATACATACATTATTTGTAGTTCAATATAGATGAACCATTCAAATATAGTCAGCACAGAAAGTCACATCAACTGGATATGGTAAAGAAGAAAGTAGTAACTCTTTGCTAATCGCATTTTAACTACTTAATTTTCATACTTTTTTTTTTTTTTTTTGGACAAACCAGGGCTATAAATCTACCCTCATCTGAAGAAACAGGCTTTTATTTTTGCCTTTCATTTTCCACAATCGGAAAACGGAGTGGTAACATCTGATTTTATGATCTCAGTTTTCAGCATTATCATACAATATTGAAAACTAATTTGGTGAAAAATAAGTATCAAAAGCACACACTAAAGGTAATCAACCACATCTTAATGAAAAGAAAAAGGAAAATAGTGTAAATAACCATCTTACAGACATTCTTAAAAAAAAAAAAAGAAGAAAAGCAGTAAGCAAGTTTTTTTAGGAATATTTATTTTGCTATCTTGTTTTGTCAGTGAAATGACAAGTTCTCCTTTCATATTTCCTGCAGTGTCTGCCAGTTCTACATTCCTGCATTTCATTCACAGCCAGTGATTATGTTACATGGCCTTAAGTGTCACGAATGAAGCCTGAGCCAGCCATGCAGTTAATTTAAAAATTGACAGATTGCGCAAACTTTATTAAACAAAAATAAGGTTTAAAACAGCCATGCAGAAGACTTTGTCACTATGGGCAAGTCACACTGAAATACACAGGAATTTTATGTTCTAATATTTCAGTATCTATTTTTTCAGAATTTTCCTTCCCTTCCCATCTTTTTCTTATGAATGATTAGTGCTGAAACCAAACCAAAAGAGACTAATAGTTAAAACACAGAAGCCTGCTTCAATCAAACTTTACTTCAAAGTTTCTTTTCCTCTGAAATTTTTGCCATGTGTCTACTTGGTGTGCAAAATTATTGTTTTAAAGGGCAAGCAGTTAAGAATTAGAAATCTTTAGGCATTCAAGAAGACTCTCCTCTGTGCAACATGCTCTAGGGAACCTGGTTTGGCAGGACAGTTGGACTCAATAATCTTTCCAGGTCCCTTCCAACCCCTACAATTCTGTGAATCTGTGTGAATCTGTGAAGATCGTTTCAATTGTACTCCTGTTTCTCAGTTACAAGACAGAGTTGACTGAAGATTTAGGAAACCTGAGTTCTAGTAGTAACCTAGCCACTAAATTTTGTACAAGTTTGGGTAAATCACTTCTCTGAGGCAGATTTTCTCTTCTATTTCTTCATCTATCTTGTGTAAGACATTCAAACTATTTCTTCACTGAACAGCACTTGCTTTAGAACACACAACATAGGAGCGAGTCTATACATCTGTGCACTCCACTCCTTTCATCTAGAATCTTACAGGTCTTTCATTCAATCTGGCACAACGCTTTGCTGTACCAGCCTTCATCTTGTGCTCCGGTAAAATGAAACTGAATGCACAGCTCCCAACGTAGCCTGTTGGGGGTTTTATAAACATCTGTGTGCATGCATATATATATATATATATATATATATATA
>VXBZ01012254.1:53452-231550 GCA_013399135.1 Heliornis fulica
ATATAAACATACACATATATACACATTTATAAACAACTCCCCTTGCCCAAAAGATAGAATTTAACTGATGCACTGTCCTTTTCGCCTGTGCTTCTCTTAGAGACAAGGACACATTTTTTCTTCATACACACAAATTACCCGTCTTACCTACAGAACTTCTGAGCACCTCACCACTGTGCAGACTATGTCTGTTTTTTAAGACCACAGCTGCTTTTGTAGATTCTGACTTTGAATGAAATCTAATCAAATACCAACAGGCGGTTTAAATTTGAACATGAAGTGTACTGATCTGGCTCCGGCTTAGAGTGTAAAGGGAAGGGGCAAAAATGGAAACCAAATCTAATGACAATGTGGTAGTATCCCACAAGACACCACATCATTTGGAGACATCTAGAGCTAGAGGGATACCACCACAATTTTCTTTCATGGCAGGCTAAGTTCAGTATCATTAAGGGCTGAGTCTTGCTTATGAGAGAGAGCAGAGAACACACGTCCACAAATGGACAATAGTCATGCAGAAAAATCATTTATTATTTAACTCAGAAAGTATCACTTGTAAATCCCCAAGGAAAACAGGGGGGGTTTGAGGTAGGCATTGTCTGTATCCAATCATACAGGGAAATACATTCCATGTCTCCTATACATACTTAAATTTGTAAAACATAAGATATATGAAGAAATGTAAGAAGAAAACAGGACAAATTATATGGAAGAAGCTGTTAACAGCAATGAGAACACAAAGTTATTTAGACATATAACATGAATGTATGCTACTCTGAGCAAACCACAACTTTCCTAAAATGCTGCTGCACACAAAATCCTCTTATTGTTGCATGTGTTTTTGAAGCAATATACCACTGTAATACTCAGCATCATAAACATTTTTATTGCTCAAATTCCTGGTGAAATCTATGATACCAGAGTCCTGTTTATTGCATTTGGACCTTGTGTTATGGAATTTCTGCCTCTATTGGTCATAAAACAGTGTTCTGGTCACAGAATATATAACAACAGCCATTTTAGTCGAACTCTGCTGCATTTTCTTATGCGGCATCATGCAGTATTACTACAATTTATCCTTACTGTGCAAAGTTCTATTAGAATCAATAATGCAAGTACTTCACTCACAAAACAGTTTGTGTCATAAAGATAGCCTGAAAAAGCCTTCTATATATTACTCAGTAAGTTGCCTTTATGAAATATACATGTGACCAAATTGCAGGCTTAATGTTATATGTGTCTTCTATCTTCTTTCTGTAAAAAGCAGTGAGTATTGATGCATACAAGCAGGCCTCCTGCCTATGTCTCAAAAGCTGGAAATCCAGAATATTTATAGGACTAAAAAGGAAAGTAATAAATATGAGTGTATCATGTAAAAAGCCTATATGGATAAGTCAAGATTTTACAGTCAAAAAATCTGTTTGCAGAACTACGAAAAGCAGGCAGTGGAGTCTTGCTTCGGCAAGCAAAGCAGAATTTAGGATGGAAGAGATTTTGAGAACTGACCCAGATCTCTTTCACACATATGCACACACATTCTCCAGAACAGTATATATGTGATGCTAGAACTCACCCATTTTTCTAGTCTATACTTAAAAATCTCTGTTAATAGAGATAGTCTCTTAGGAATCTGTTCCAGTGATGTATTACCCTTACAGTTATCAAGGTTTTTCTTAATTTTCAAACAAAATATCCCTGGCTTTAACTTAAGCGTGTTAAAACTTGTACTGGAGACATGGGGCAGACATGGAGAATTTATGGCCTCCTGCTTTGCAGCAACCTCTTATGTACTGGAAGATTATTAGCAAACCTCCCTTTGGACTTCTCTATCTTAGACTAAGCAAATCTGAATCTTTTGGGATAGCGATAATGCAGTTAATTCACACAGCCAAGGAAGTTCTTAGAACAAATGTCTTAAGATTTGGTATGTTCCAATTTCAAAAATGAAAACTCTTTTGGAAAACAAGGGAAACGTACCATGAACACCATTCCTAGATGATGATCACTGGTAGAAGCATTTTGAAGGAACTGAATGAAGATATGGAAAAGACTGAAGAGTTTTTGATGACACTGCTGTCATCAAACAAATAAGATTTTTTTATAGTAAAGTAGCTCTGTAGAAGGAAAGGAAAGAAGGGAGCACTGTGGCCCTTGGCTGCAGTTTGTCCTTCTCTCCCTAAGGTTTTCTCAACACTGAGATTTTGCTCTCCAGAGCAGGGCTATGAATATTCCTGGCAACATGAGCTCACAGATACAATTTAGACAATTCTTCAGCAAATTCTCAGCTCCCACTCCTCAAATATTTCAAATATTTCGGTCCAGCTAGTTTGGTAGACAAAGAGCTAGATGCCTCACCTGCTAAGTGTAGATGGAAAATGCAGCCAAATAAAGACATTTGCAGTGCTAAGCACACATTTTCTTCCCTCCCTAAAACCTCAGAGGTTGGCTTCACATCCTTGAGCACCATCTACTGGCTCCTCGTCTGCTGACTTCTTAACATCTAAACAACTAGAGATTGTATTTGTCCCACCAGCGCTGAACAGGAGGAGCTCAGGGTAGTGAATAACAGATAGCTTGAGACCAGCCCGTAAGTTGGACTCTGTTTCTATAAAATGTTTGTCAAACAATTTTGAGTAATTAACAATTTCATAATATCAAAGTCTGTTTCTGGACAATTTTCAAAGAGATAATAAGGCTTAAGTGAGCCAGTAAATTATTTGCTGTGAACAGTTCAACCAGCTGTACGCTGTGTATTGCAGATTCTATCTTTCTGTTTCTTCAACTCAAGTGACAGTTGTTATGTTAAAATGATGAAATAAAGCCTAAATCCCTAAAAATAATAATTAAGCACTAGGGAGCGGTAAACAAGTATAATAGAGTTATTAGTAAATAGTTAGTTTCTGGTGCTGTAAAAAAAAGGGTGTAGCTTATTTTACAAGTCTTCCTTTTCATAATTTGCTTTCATTGGATGGTTTCCAGATTCTCTGTATTCTTCTTCCAGATAATCACTGACAAACTAAAGATCATGTCTTGGTTTTACAGAGCCTGTTCTATGGATTACACAAGTAAAGGATCATATGATAATTACACAGATGAAGACCAGCAATAGAAACACTCAGAATGACAAGAAATCAACAGCCTCTGAGATGTCACATTTAGTGTCTTCTCAGTGAAACCACAATCCCATAGGTTTATCCATATGTCTGGTCTTCCATTTCCATGTTTGACCCTGTTGACTTCAGTATGAAGCCCATCGCAGCAATAGAGCAAGATTTTTACATGACATGGAGAGGGAAGGTAGCAGTATCATACATGTTCTTAATCTACAGCCTAGATTCATATCCAAATTCTGTACTCTGTAGTCTGCAAAACATTTCAAAGTTATCCTTAAGCCCTTACTAATTTCTAGAGCTTAAATGCACTTACAAATCAAAGACCTATGGGGGGGGGAGATGACAAAACACTCATATCTGTCATTTTTATTCTTTAGGAAAGGGAGATTATCCTAAGATTTATGAATAAAGTTAAGCAATCTATCCATTTCAAGAAGCTGGTTTGGCAGCTGGGCTCATGAAATCTGCACAAAACTGATTATTTTTATTTTACACAACCGTGTTCAGGCAGGCGCTCTGTCATGCTACATGCACAATGTAAAGCAACACTGAATTAATTTTTCTGTGATAAAATTATGTGCACAGTCATAATGGAAAGCTAGTGAGTTTAAGTTTTTGTCAGAACTCATGCTGAACTGTTCAACAATGAATGAATTAGAATTGAAATATATTTATATATACAATCAAAGCTTGAGATTTCACACCCTTAACATGAAGAAAAAGGAGGAAAGCAGACTATCCTTCTGGGACACCACTTATTTATTAGAATCTTGACAAAGGTTTTTAAAGCATAAATAAATTCCCTTCTAACACCGATGGGTCTTAGGCCTTGAAAGAAATTACTAACTTAAAGTTTCATTACCGTGATTTAGCACTGTCCCATTTGGTTCAGACCGTAGTGCCTCACAAACTTGACAGTAGGGCAGGAGAAGCTGAGCAGCCCTCCTCTGCGTACCAGCAACTTCCCAGTGACAAGCTCTTCCAGCTAATAAGGGACAATAGAAGTTTCTACACATTTCACTCCTCTTTCAACTTCCTAAGCCTGAAAATTCAATTAGAATTAGCACTCATTCTACCTTGCTCTTACTGTCATAGACAGGACCTATGTGAGATTTTTAAAATTAAGCAGCAAATGAAGCCTGACATAACCTTTGACTTATCTACAGAATAGGATGCAATGAGGTGGCTGCCGACACTGTCAATGTGTTTTGATTTCCCCCCACCCTCCACCCCACCCCTTGTGCCTGCTCAGCCCCTTCAGATGGCCGTGTGCTGAAAGTGCTTGGGAGTCTGAACAAGTAGCAGGAAGGCCAAATGTGAGAGCACCAATTTCATCCCAGAAGATTTAGCAGGGTATTCTGACATACTGAAATTGCAGAGACTTCTCCAGCATCAATGCCAGTAACTAAAGCTGGTTAAGTGTCTCCAGCTGTGAGCTGAGTCAAGAAGAGAAGGACCATAAAAGCCTTATCTGGGACAGCTATGTGTAAGGAAGTCATGCAGCCTGAAAGCTTTCCTATCATTTCACTTTACTAGCAGTCATGTCTACTACTTTTCAGATAACTCAGTCCACTTCAGTTTACATTACTTGCCAACTGAAACTTCAAGACATAGATCTGCAAGCTCAGCCCAGGATTTATCATTAGCCCAGTTTTGTTGAAGGGAGAATGTGGCAAAGATATCAGGTAAGTTGTTTTTAAATATAGGAGAAGAATGTGCAGAGGTAAGGGAGATCTATTCCTTCCCCTCCCCTAAACAAAATGAGAATTAGACTTGTACATACCAAGATAAAAAATATGGGATGCAGAAATAAAGATAAAATTGGTTTCTACCAGTTATTTTTTTCAGCACCAACAACCAATGTATTAGACCTGAATTCTCCACCACCCCAAAAAAAAATCACTATTCCCTACAAAATGTAGCTACAATTATTAAAACCTAGGAAATTAATATTGCGTTTGCCCCTCTTCTTCACAGAAATACATTCATGCAAAGCACGCAACCCATAAAACAGAAGCTGGAGTGTAAACCCTGCTTTCACCTGAAAGTTTGGGGCACTTTTTCCCAACCCACCAGAAAAAACAATGCTCAAACTATCATAATATTCTAAGACTGGCA
This sequence comes from Heliornis fulica, assembly GCA_013399135.1. Lineage (NCBI taxonomy): Eukaryota > Metazoa > Chordata > Aves > Gruiformes > Heliornithidae > Heliornis > Heliornis fulica. The sequence goes on from VXBZ01012254.1 coordinate 58,684, forward strand.
TCTTCCACTGCAACAGTGGTTTCTCTCTTTCTTGCTATAGTTTATCAAGGTAATCCTTGCTAAGCACTTGAGAATTCCTTACTGAGTCTTGCATCTCCAGTAAGTTAGACTGAGCACAACTTTATATTAGCTGTTGATTTATTCAAAAGTGTACTGGAAAATCACCACTTTTAGCTAAAGAGAAGTTGGGGGTTTTCTAAAATTATTTTGGAAAAGAACAACTACAATGCTTTAAAAGAATTCTATCCAGAAGCTGGTCCAGGAAGTTAACTGTTTATGTGTCTCTGTTTATAGCAACCTCAAAAAACAGTGTACTTTCTTTTATATTCCAGAATAGTAAATATATGAGTACTTCAAAAAATGATGGCATGAAAGACCAACCCAAATTCATTTATGAAATAAAGGACATCAAAAACAACATACTAGGAAGGAGGAGTCCAATAGGAAGAAAGGGAATGGAAAACCATATTAATGAAAACAAATTTTCTCTATGTGTGACTAAAATACCAATCTTTCTTTTTTTCCCTGGAAGCCTCAATTATGTTGGATGAATGTACCCACACTCATGAAAGCAACAAAGATCACAATCATAGAAGTCATGGCAAATATCCATAACAAAATCCCCACATCCATATTCTCTAAAGAGCAGGAAGACTTAACTGTTGAAGAGGTATTGGCATCTGAGCCAGTATCTCAGGTTATTTTTAGAGTCAAGATGCCATTGCTCTGACCAATTTTAGAGGATTCATACATCTAGGAAGAGACGAATCACTTCTGAATGTCTCTCCATAGCTATAAAGAAAGTTTAAGATAATTAACAAAATTCTTGATAGTTAAATATGATCAGAGAAATTTCACCATGGGGACCTATATGAACAAACAAAAAGAAAAGCAAAGGAAATAACGGTATGCATAAGCGTCAGTCCTTGGAGTATTATCTGTGTCTCCTGGCTCACATACCAGATCTGAGCCACTGTGCTGCCTTTCATTATTATGCCCTTGGGATTCAATGTTCTTTTGTATAATACCTGAGCAGTTGTATCTCTCTAGCTAATGGCATTCACATTCTGCTAAGGAGACCTTGTAGATTTCTGCTGCCTCCTCTAAGTATTTGGTACACGGGCTTTCTTTTTACTACATAGAAAGTGCTGAGCTTTTTAAAGACCTTTTTTCTCTATTAAACACCGAGAAGGAGTAATAAGTCACCATGAAGTACATCAGTTTACTTTCAAATCCAGAAAGAGATTGGGTAGGGCAGAGAAGGACTAACAATTGTTCCATGTCTTCTCTTCGGTATCTGTCCGTAATAGTCACTTTCACAAAAAGGCTGAAAATGTTTCCAGAAAGTTCAGGGAAAGGTAAGCAAACAAAATAGAGAGGGCCAGGAAATGAAAGTAAAATGTTTTCCTCACAATAGGAGCCTATCAGGTATTCTCAACATCCATTTCTGCCTTTTTTTCTTCTCCACAAGTATCTTGGCAAAAGAACAGGCTTTGACAGTTGTAACAATAAAACCTACCTTCCCAAAGGGGGAAGAAAAACTAACAAGAAAAAAAAATTATACTCTTGAAAAATATGTTGTCAAAATCCATAGCAGAGATTTAAGATACAAAAATGAAGGTGCATCCCTTTGTGATCAGGATTCTATAAAAAGATATATACATCATTCTCCTTTGGACTGTGAAAAGGCTACTTTTTTCATCTCCAAAATGGCAGGAAAATAAAGCCATGTGGAGAAATAGGGTCAGTCCCTGCCCTCAGACACAGCTGCCAGATATTGCATCCAAAAGGCAAAGCTTTCCTTTCGTCAGCTTGCTTTCATTCACAAAACCACGTTACCCAAGGAGAATAAACGCACAGAGTATAACGCGCAGTGGAGGTATGTGCTGTGCTCGCTGGTTACAACATAAAGCATAACTGTCTGCCCGTTTCTAACCCCCACTAACACTTTGCTCTACCCTTAGCCACAATCCTCTGTTACATGGAGTGCAAACTCTTCAAGGTATCTTTCTCTGTTTCATTAGCTAAGCATGCAGTGCTGTTGGCTTGCAAAGCATCGACACATTGAGACTCATCACAGTAACACTGCCACGGAAATAAGCAGACAACTAACCACATTTAGGAAACTTCTCACGCTTTTGTATTTGACAAAGAGAAGTATCTCGAGAGGAAGTTTATCCCACAGTACGCTGAGGCCGGATTCAGCTTCACACAGTTTGGTATCTAATAACCTCTGCTAGTAGCCTTGAGAGATCTGCACAACTGAGACATACAGCACAAGTAGTAGGAGGGTCCCCGTGCACTCCTGAGTGATAACTGGAGAATGGCCAAGATACTCTCTGACATTCCAAGTGTGACAAAATCTGTCACTGCAGGTTTGGGAAGGTGAAAGAAGGTAAGTGGCAGCAGTTATCTTTGGTCAGGACTTTCATGGATACTCAATGGAAACCCCTGAAAGGATCAGTTTTCCTGACTCCTCTCAGGAGTAAATACACAAAACCCAAGAGTCTTCCCCTTTCAAAGAAACTCTGAACACAAACACTGACCCTCGTGTAAGAACTGAACAATGTACAACACCTAACATCAATGCTTTGCTGTGAGCAGTGTTTGTAGGCTATGCCCAGACACCTAGAGGATACAATATCTGAGGCATTTGCCGGTTTGACAGGTAGAGTTCCTTTCTCTAAACTTCAGTTTTCTGAGACAGAACACCTGTAACATTTAATAGTCACACCAAAACCCAACTGCTCTACAAAATTACTCTGTGGTATTGTGATGTCAAAAAAACGTTCAGTTTTACTGGAATTCACTAGGAAAAGGAATTCAGCAAAGGAGCATTCTCATCAGTTCAGGCTGGTCCAAAAATTCAGAGTGGAATATTCTTTCACTGGCACTTGTCATACAAATTATTTGACCAAATGTGATTCCCCATGATGATCTCTCTTTCCATGGCTTAGTTGTTTCCATCCCTTGTAGAAATCTCTGGGCATGAACATCAGCTACTGAGCAAATGTCTGAAGTGTGTGATGGGCAACAAAATCCAGCTAGGAATCAGAGGAGAGACTGATTGCAGGCAGGGCTCCAAACTACAGATTAGGTTTATTATGAATTTAGTGTGAAACCAGTGAAAGGCTTTTAGTCAGTTCTGAGCCATAATTACTTCAAATTTTTAATTTTATGAAACTGATCATCTTATTTCTTTTTTTCCAATTCAGAAGGGAAAAAAAACCCAAAACAAAACAAAGCAAATCAAACCAAACCAAGCCCCCCCAAAAAAACACCACCAATCTGTTTTTCCTTTAGTATAGAAATATAGTTTTTTCAATCAGAGGTAAAAAGAAACATCTGTACTTTGCAGCAATTGATGAGGTTAGCCATTCTGAAAAATGTATCTTAATTCACATTGCTAAAGTTGGTTGAACTAGATATCCAAAACTCAATTTAGACAGAGTTCTTTTACAGCAAAGACAGTTTATAAGATTGAGCACTTTTTTTTTTTGTCTTGGACTTTGACTTGATGTATGATTTACTCTCACCTTGCTTCTTGACTTTTTTATATTCAGAAATGATACAGCATTGCACACAGAATCTGTCATCAATTAAGGCTGTTAATGTGTCTACACTAAGTAAGGAAGGCTTATTATGGACTACCAGAGACATGTTTGCAATATTGCAAATGTATTTAACTAAAGTTAACACTGAAACAATCTGTGAGGCTTTTTACAAAATGATTGTATCTTTGAATTTCACAACCAGTAACACTGTTCATACAACTAGACCTTAATTTCTTCTGCATTATTTCCACCCACAGAAAGGCATGCCATAGGAAGGAAAATCACTCCCGGAAAAAGAGCACATATTGTAGTTAGATTCCAGTTATGTTAGCTGGTGTCCCTCTGCCAATTTATAGTTTAATTTAAGCATGCAGGTAGTTAAAGTTTGGCAGTAGAATCCCTTGACATATCTATCTAAAACAGTATTTCAGGTTAAAATTTCCTTCAAAATGTATTGTCTTGTTTCATGAGAACTGAAAAAAGTGCTTAAACCTTATTTGCAGTGTTTCAGTTCAGCTTCACCAGATACAAAACAATTTGTCTTCAGTTTGAGGAAAAAAAAAGAAAAAAGAAGATGGGGAAGGGGGGAATTCAATTAGATTATTTTTCCCATTCAGTCTGTTGAAGGGAAGCCCTAAATAAGTATTCCAAACACCACTTGTTAAAATGTGACTGCCATATATTCATCTCATATTTCTATGGAGGAATACAGGATACCTCTAATCGGATAAGTCCATTTGGTAGTGGTTTGATTTCCCTCAAAAGACAACAGTGCCCAGTAAATCCTGATATTAGAACAGAGAATTTTTATGCTTGATTTTGTGGCCAAGAGCAAGTAGGGTGCTTAACAGCAGAATACTTCTTCCTTGCAAAACTAAGCTTCTTGGCTTTAAAAACCTCATGGTCTTTTGTTCCTATTCCTCTCACTCCTTCCCCTATTTACTTTTATTCATACAGTATCACCTAACTTTCTGCCCTTTCACATTACAAAAAATCCTTCCCGTATCTTAGCTTTGCAAACAATTTGAAATAACTTTAGCTTCACTCAGGTGACCAGGTCCCCTCTGCCCTAAAAAGTATGAGCTAATTCCAGGCATTAAGGTTTACAGCACACAAACTTCTACCTTTCCAGGACTGGTTTTCACAGAATCACTAGATTGGAAGAGACCTTTAAGATCATCAAGTCCAACCATACCTGTCCTCTCCTAAACCATCGACCCGTCTGTTGTTTTTAACAACAGCTCTCTGAAACAGCATCAATGCAGGCAAACCAAATCTGTTAAGACACATTTTTCCTTTGCCTGTTGATGTCTTCTCTATTCTGACTCTCCTTTCAGTGCCTATGTTCCCTTGCTGGCTTTTGAGGGGGATAACCTATAGACATAAGTTTATTATGGCTCAAGAGATGGTAATTACCCAGTCTTCTGTAAATATAAGCCATAGAGTTCTTCTAAGTCGTGGAATTAAAGCCTGGAGGTTACCTTACTTCATGTGCCCCTGCACATAGACAACACATCTCCTATTACAAGAACAAAAAGCCTTCTACTATCAGATTTCTTTCCTATGTGCCAGTACTTCAACACAACCTTGGCTTTTCCACTAGTAAAAAAACTTGGAACAGAATTTGTATAAACAGTCTGATGTTCCATGCTACACTTGCAAAGGGTTGTGAGCAGTAACCAAATGCTTACACTTCCCCATGCTCTCAAATATTATCAAACTGGTGGGGAGGTTAAATTAACACCATATGAATACTCCATTGCTTTAAAAGCAAGGAAGATCTTTGAGACAAAGCCACTTTCCTCATATGGAGTTTTTTTTTTTTTTTGTTCCAACGGGCTCATTATGACTTGTAACTGAACCAGTGCTGTTTCATCTAGTAAAATGACCATAAGCCAGTATGGCATGTCTGGACTGACAACATTTCTTGCCATGTCTGTAATTACCTACCAGGCAGAGGGAAAAATAACAACAGGCTTATTTTACTAGCCAGTGATGCATTATATGTTCACAATACTTTTTGATCTCAGGATCTATGGCTAACTGCACATGTGCTTAGTTAAAATATAACCATTAAAGCTGTCTTTATTCTTTTGACATTAGTTTTTTGTAATAGTAAGTTCAATGTCTCTGGGTTAGAAAACAAAGCAGCAATATTAATATATCTTCACACAAATATGCATGCAACTACGCAGATAGTACAAAACTAATCCATTCCAGAAGACTGACTTCCTCACTAGAACTTCATGTATCCCAAATAATACGACAATCATGATCCCTTTTTGATATCATGAAAATGGACAACACCTTGGAGAACAGTGTGACAGATTAAAACAAAGCTGATCCAGCAGGTACTAAGGTATTTGCTGGCCAATGTAAGTTTAAGAAAACTATATGATAGAAGCAGTATACATTGATTGCACACATGGTGGATGTTAGGAAAGGCATGAAAAATGGCATTATTCCAAAGCTATTCCAAGTAAGTGAAAATTAGTTGCTGGTTGACATCTCTAAATATCAGGCCATACCCTAACTCATGGAAATAATGCAAAAAAAATCTTTACCTATACTCAGAAGCCCAGAACGTGATAGGTATGTGACTAACAGTGCAATGGAAATAACACAGGAATGATATATTAAATCAGTACAGAATGAACATGGATCTATTCAGCATAAAAGTAAATAAACATTACTAATCACAAACATGTATCTTGCATTGAAGATCATGAGCAGATGATCACTCTAGTGGGAAAAAAATTCCACCTACCTAGACTTTGTTCAGATGCTGGTTTCCCAGATTTGAAGGACTCTCAGGCTGGATAAGGCTTCAGGAATGAAACTGTGGGGACAGAAAAATAGCTTCATCAAGGAACCATCCTTTATTATCTTCTTATCAATCCAAAACTGTCCTAATGCTTATCAGAGGCTATTAAAAAAAGTTATCCAAATCTGTGAATAGGATTAGGTGTTATTCGTATTATATAACCTATACCCTATGTATCATATAAGCCATATGTGCACATATATGAGTACATAAATGCATATATATATTTACATGCTTTTATGAGTGAATGTACATTTCCATTGCTCATTTGTGGTCAAGCCTATTTTATGACTTCCACTCATGAAAAGATGTGTTTTATTTTCACTGCTGGTTCTTCTCACCAGTATCTATTTGCTTCTGCTCTAATACTGTGGGGGTTTTTTGGTAACATAAAATGCATTAACGTTGGGTGACAGATTTATTCACTGGATTTGTAGCTTGTAGCCATCAGTACATATCCATACTGTCTTTAATCCTTTAGGCAAGTTACAGAAAAGGGTCACTGAGTCATATAGATTCAATGCAAACTATGTGAATATCAACATGTGAGTTATAATGCTGCATGAGATAAAGAGCTCAGCTCCGTTAATCAGGAGCTCAACAGTATCAGCACTTGCTATCACTATTTACTATTAACACCACACATCAAACAAGAGCAAATAGACTCGGCTGGTGCAGCAGTACCAAGATTGTGTCTGCTCAGCCACTTCAGGAAGGGAAATATACCCAGTCTTTCTGTGCATCCAAATTGATTAAAACATACATGGGTTTGTTTTCATTTTCAGAGGTACTGCTCAAGTCAGCAAACACATTTTTGCCAAAGGCTTCGCATTTGTTAAGTCTTCAGTGACCTTTATGTTTTCAAATTAAGTCTCCTTGTAGCTCTTTCCAAGTTTAAAATGGCATTCTGCTTAAATAAAGTGAAACAGTTTGCAAAATATCAGCTTCCATCTCACAAGCCTCTGTGCCCTCCATCATGGCAAGTTAAATGATCTTGCAGTTTCAATTCTCATAAAAGTGAAGATTGATATAGATGATCCGAGGTACTTATGGCCTTAAGGTTACTAATGGACAATAGAAAGAGACATTTTCTTGAGATGTAACAAAATGCATGTTTTGTTTTGGACCCCAGAGGTAGCTCCTTTAAAATGACAACAACAAATTATTTCATTTATAAAGGCTGTAGGAACTACCTCAGTTAGAAATAACACCTTTAAAGCTTTTATGATTACCTGTACCATTCCTTCGCAAGGTATATAGCTATCATCTGTAACATAGACTTTTTTTTTTGCACTCACTTACATGCTGTTGTTTCATAACACATGAAAAAGTTGCAAATATAAGATTAGTAAAGATGTATGTATTAATTTGTTTTTTTCTCCTTCATCTTCCTGTAGGAATTCATCAAACCAAATTTTGGGTAGTAAGGGCGAATGCTGAAGTCCAGAAACTGTTCTCTAGTTGTATTCAGCAAAAACTGCAGGATTTGAGTTCCAGGGGCTGCAGAGGGACCAGGCCACGAACTGCTCTGAGCTGTTCACAGCTGTTTCCAGACAGCTTTGAAGCCAATGTAAATGGCCCACCACAACACAAACACCTCAGCAAGCCAGAGCAGCACATAGCACCTCTGTTCACACACATTTTAGAAAGAGTGGCAACTGCTTTGGGAGGAGAAATGGAGGTGGAATAGAGGAGACACGTGGAAGGAGACTGTGGGGGTGCAGCAGGAGAGTCCTTTTGGAAAAAGGTGCTTCATGCCAGGGCAGGGACATCTCTGAGGATGAATCAGACCCATGGGAAACATGCTGGGGCAGTTAACGTCCCTATAGAGACTGAGCACCATGACACACATTAGAGCAGGGACACCCCTGAAGAGACTGTGTGACCTGCGGGCATCCCATGCCAGAGCAGAGATATCCCTAAAAGGGACTACAGCCCGTGGGCAACCTGCAGAGAGCAAAAGCAGCAAGAAGCAAGAAGTGGCAGACAGAAACCTTTACACACACAACTCCGACCTCCTGTGCAGCTCCTTGCCTAACCAAAGGGACTGGGACGGAGCGAGCGCAACCTATAGTGAAAACAAGTGGTTGAAACCAAGATGCAGAGAGGAGAGACAATGAGTTGAAATTTAGTCTGGAGTAGGTGGAATGTATTTGTTTAATTACTTATATTTTCTTCTTTTGCTCTCAATAATCAAATGACAAATTAGAAGTTTAATGGCCAGAAAATGAAATTAAATATAATTCCCCAAGTTGAGTCTGTTTTACCTACAATGCTACCAAGTTTGTATAGCTACAAGGAAGGTACGGACTCAAGGTTCTGCTTTCTTGATTACCCAGACAAGAGACTTAATTGGAAAGGTGTTAGAGCTGTTTACTGTGGATGGGTTTCACTGCTAACATCGAGTCAGGACAAAAACAAGTCATGTGTGAGGAGGTGCCAAGAACTCTTGGCACTCACAGCTTACACATAAACTAAGAAAGATCAGCCCATCCAGAAGATAGCCGGACCAGCTACAGGAGGGAAGTGTAATGGACAGTGTAATTTAAAATAACCGGTAGCTACAGAATAGCTGCCAAAAATCAAGACACAGATGGTTAAAAATGGAAAATACCAATATCTTGCAGCAAGTGTTCTCACATAGGTATATATATTCGGTACTAAGCCAACATTCTGGTGTATTTCTTCTTCATTATTACAGCAACAGATTTAATATTTTATTTCCAATTCCCTGGCACTATTGATACTGCAATTTGCATATTAACAGACCGAGAGCCTTTCACATAGAAAACAACTGCTGTGACAGGACTCCCTGATGTCTTCTGATTCCTCTTATATGTTGCCCATGTGAACTACCATGGATCTTCTCATCATTATGCTTTAACTACAAGTTCTCATAGCATACGGGCACTACACCATAACATTGCACTTCAGTTAGGCTATAACTACAAAAGAAAATGGCTTCGATTTCTTTTCACAACTGTCATGATGTGTTTTAGGCACAGAAAGGATGTTTTGCGTAAGGGAAAGAGATAAGAGATGAAAAGATTTATTAATTGGCTTAGTTTTGTGTTTCAAGTGTGGATTAAAGGATCCTTTTGGTAAAGTGTCAGCTGAGCAAAATTTCTTACTGTTCTCGGTGTGACATTCGGGTCAGATACTGCTTGGTTTAGCTTGCATTCTTTAAAAATCCAACATGACTGGAAGGTGAAATTATATATATATGACCTCTCCTGTATGACAGGAGCACATTTCCAGGGATCAGGATGGACTGAAGAAGCAGAAAGGAGGAGCACAAATTCAAAGCCATCAGGGAACCTGGTCTCTGTGCCCTTCCTTCCTGTATTTGTCCATTGGAATTCATACCCTTAGGACAGTTGTAAAACAGGAAAAAAAAGAGAAGTATCTACCACCCTTCAGTGAGAATTAGCCCGCGGTCCTACAGTTAGTTATAACTGTGGCAACTGCTTCATCCAAAACAAATGGATGAACCACTTCCAGTGAAGCTCACAGAAAGAAAGACATACTGTGCACAAGATGCTTCCTGATGCAGCATGAGACTTCAGGTGTAGTTCATATGGGGAGTTTTGTGGAATAGTGATGTGACACAAATGCAGTCCTAATAACTTGCTCCTGTGCTACTAGGTTGAAAGTCTCCAAGCTAAGTGTTAGCACAGTGCCTCATATGTGCACTGTCAGAAAATGTTAAAAGCTCCTTTTTTGTGGATATGTCTCCACCTCACAAAAACAAGACCTCTACAATGCTAAGGACTGTACCAAATCTCCCAACTCCTGTAGCTCTACGTGCAATTTGGAGGTTTGATTTCCTCTGCAGTGAGGGAAAGTCTCTGTTGCAAATTCCTCAGCAGACCAAAGCAGCTCTCGGCTTCTGTCATTAAATTGCTTTTCAGTACCTTATTTATAACATCAGGCATTTCTACTCTGCATAGGTACAATTCCATAAGCTTTCCAAATTTATAGTCTTATATCAGAGTAAAACTACTGTAGTATGTATACAATTTCAACCTTGATGATAATCTTGTCAGTCCCTGAAAATCATCCAAACTTTGAACACTGAGGGGCAGTCCTCTCTGAGGTGATCCCAGCAAAAGCACGTCAAGAAAACAAAGGTCAAGGCTCTTGAATTAACACACAGAAACAGATCCACCCTGGCAGGATCATGTTCAGCTTCCCCCAGGAAGTTGTCAGAAGGAAGAATAAAAAAAGTACTCCAGAACTGGATGATGATGCTGTTTTCCTCTGGGTCCTCTGGCTGTCTACAGCCATTCAATCACCTCTTCATTCATGCTCCATACCTCTATTTAACAACAGAAACCATAAATACAAATACAAACGACACTCCATTCTTGAGAAATATATGGGTGGGTGCCCTTCCTTCAGGTAACATATAAATTGCCTACTCTGAAGAAAGGTGTTTAAGGTGAACTGGTTTCATTGTTTCTAACCACTTGCCATTATTACACACCTCTTTTCATTTGAAAGCTATAAAAACATCTTGTTTTTCATACATTTCAGACAAAACATCTCTCTAATAGAGCTAGCTGAAAGGAGCCATCTTTCATCTTTCAGTATGACAGTGTAATAGTGTTTTTTCATATCAAACAAACAGCTTGTGCTATGGAATAGTTGTGAATTCATAATAACTTCTCTGTCCAAGAGTCAAGTCCTTTCAATTCTGCACATCACTGCTGCCTGAATACTGGATTCTTCAGTGTCAGGATTTACAAAGTAATTCATACAGTTGTCCAATAAATGTGATACATTAATTTCCCCTGTTCATTTTTCCTTGAGATTTTAACAATAATTTATTTAAAACAAGCTGAATAGCTGAGTTGACAGAAACACATAATCCAATTTTAATATTTGCACAATAATAAACAATGACAGATATAGAGATTACAAATAGTAAATGTGTACATCAATGAAAACACACAACACATCAAATGTTTGGTATAAACAAATGGCACTTGAAAGAAGACTCTCCTCTATAGTTAGTGTGTCTCCTCCCCATCAGAGTCGAGTCCACTTCCATGGATTTCAGTAGATGGTCCATTAAATATCACATTAGATCATATCCTTGCCATTTGCAGAAAAACTGCTATTTTTCAGTATTTAACCAATGAAAATTTTCTGTATATGCTTCTTTAAAGACTGCTATCTGCTGTCTGTGCAGGAGTAGAGAGAGAGTCTCTATATAGCTGACAAAGAAAATTTTCTGAGCTTTCTAGTGGGACCCAGCACTTTCCACTGACCTTACCAAGTCTTAAACCAACGGCCTTCATAGAAGAGACTGTTCTGTATACCTAAGCTGATTTCTGAGCTTTAAAGCTGTGTGTGACATTGTGAAGCTGTTTGAAACACGGCCTTCATAGAAGAGGCTGTTCTGTATACCTAAGCTGATTTCTGAGCTTTAAAGCTGTGTGTGACATTGTGAAGCTGTTTGAAACCATTAAAATAGATCCTTTAACGTATTAAGACTGTGCTCCATCTCTCTCTCTCTTTCCTGCCATACTCTTTATTTCCTATACAGTTAGAGCTCCCAACCCTCCTTAGCACAGAAGTAACTTAGCCTGTAGTAACTCCTGGCTGCTCTCTGTGACACGTGGAGCAGCTCATAATTTTAGTTAGACTAACTGTGCTCTAAAAATATGTATGTTTCTTCCTGTCATGGTCTAAATCATGTATACAAACCTGCTTGACAATAATGAGATGAACAGACCTTCCTGGGTCACATATACACACTGGACCAAGCTCAATTCCAAGTGTTCCCAAATTAGGAATAGGAGGAGGAATCTCATTCCTACTGTACAGGTGATTAGTTATTTCAGTAGCTCAGTAAGGTTTTAATTGTTTTCCTTCATGTGGTGCATCAGTGAACATAAGACCTGGACCCAGAGATGAAATACTCGTTTTGAATTGGTTACAAACTGGTTTTAGCTGCATCTGTGTTTTTAACAGTCTCGGCCTCCTATTTGGTCTGGAGCAATGATCCTTAGTTAAGTATGTTGTTCAGCTTGGCAAGATGTTGTAAAAGATTCAGAATAGTCAAAAATAGTAAAAAAAAAACCAACAAACAAACAAAACCCACCCAGAATAATTCCAGAACCTTTTAATGAAAAACCAAGTTATGAGGATGACATAACAAAAACAAGAGAAAAAACATTTTGCTAAGAGTTTGATATGACCTAAATGTTAGCTTCACTGACTCATTGCACTGAACTCTTCCCCCCAAAACACACATCTTGAAGTTCAGATCATTCCTTTGTGCTCTGCTCCACTGACTCCATTTCCTTGTTTCCACAGTGGGAACGTGCTTTAAAAATAGCATTGTTTAGCCTCTAGCTAAGACAGCTTCAGATCACCACAACAGATGCTTTCCTCAGCCGATGAGGTGAATTCCCATCACATTTTTCAGCTGACGGCATTGTATTTCAGCTTCATTAAATGAAGTTTAAGTAGCGCGAGAAAAGCCATTCCTGGGCTATTTCATGCTCCATATAATCTTCAGTGTGCTGTTTTTCACTGGCATCGAGAGAGGGAGTGAGGGAGAAAGGAAGCTCTTCTCACCACAGGTAGCAGGGAATGCGAGGGCAGCCTACCAAATTACGTGGAGAAGTGCTAATAAGCCTGTAAGAACAGCCAGGGAAAGCCAAGCCCAAATAAATACATGAATGATGCGGAGCAGTGACTTAAAACAGTGAAAGCGACTGTGTGTGGCAGAGAGGTTACGGTGTAGTGGGGGCTAGCTTAAACCGGCATGGAATCATAGAATAGTATCACAGAGTCGTTTTGGTTGGAAAAGACCTTTAAGATCATCAAATCCAACCCTAAACCTAATACTGCCAAGTCCAACCACTAAACCATGTCCCTAAGCACCACAGCTACGTGTATTTTAAATACCTCCAGGGACGGGGACTCCAACACTTCCCAGGGAAGCTTGACAGCACTTTAGAAGAACAAATTTTTCCTAACATCCAATTTAAACCTCCCCTGGAATAGTGAATGCAAAAAAAAATATTGAGCATAAAAGAAGATTTGTGATTGGATGTTTAGAAAGAAAGAAAAAAATAATAAACTGCAAGAGCCCCTCTAATCCTGCTGCTGATACTGCTTTAATTTTCCTCCTGATAAATGGAATATTTAATTTCTTAGAGCTGATGAGCAATTCAGCAGCAACTAAACAGAAGGCTCAAATTATGTTTCCCACAACAATACTTTTATGTTATTTACCAAAAAAAAATTCTCAGATTTAAACTTTAGAACACCTCAGGAATGGTGGATTTTGAAACCCTCATTAGCTTTTTCTTACCCTTTTATTTTTATCTTCATAACAGAGACAATAGAGGAGTTCAAAAGTGTTAATGTCAGAAACTGTTTTGTGACTGTTTAGCCTGACCTTCCTGTCTAGCTGAGGACAAAGACTCTACTGATACCACCTTGTGCTGGTTTAGAGGTAAACCGGCAGGAGAAAATGGACCCACCACAAGAGATGATTATAAGTCAGAGTTACAATTTAATGAAAGGTATTACCATACAAACACTGACACAAAGAGAACAACCTGCTTTCAACTCACCAAGACCCAGCAGTAAACCCAGTGTCCCAGGGCACAAGCCCAAAGGGGTTTGTTAGCCCCGGTGCCGAGATCCACGTGGCTCTCCCAAGTCCAAAGCAAAAAGAAGTGAAGAGTCCGTTGCTGCAGGTGACGGCTGTGGCCCGGCCAGAAGCGATGCTTGTAGTCCGGTGGAGAGCGATGGCTTCCTCCTGACGAGGTCCCGCTGCTCCTCCCGACGAGGTCCCGCTGCTCCTCCCGATCCCACGAAGAGAGCGTCTAAAGCCCTTCTGCCCCTGTTTGTATATCCTCAGGGAGCACCCAGTCCCTCCCCCAGGGCGGGGACCCACACAATGGGTAATTAACTGTGAGTCATGGGGTATGGTTGGACCATTGATGGCCCATTAGCACCCACGCCCCCTCAGGCTGAGTGTGAAGGGGCTAACGACTTCCTGGACAACTGTTGCAAATGGTCCATTATTCTTGAGGAATGAATAGAGGGTGTAGAATACCCAGCCTTGATCCCACACAGTGATAATAACCTCTTGCTGAACTATGACACACCTAAGGCAACATTTTGAACTTATCATCAAAAAAGACATCTGGTCTTTCCTTTATGACTTAAGTCATCAGCTGATGATTGTTTCCCGGGGTTTAGTTAAACCTAACTTTGGGGAATAGCTCAGCTTGATTAAATTAAAATTATTTATAAATGAGGGGCACCACAGCCCTCAAATCTTGGAAAAGTTCAGTTCCAACAATATTTACATCAATGCTACTTTCAATTGCTTTAAGACCATCCAATTTCTTAAACTAGACTATGATACTCTGGCATATCTGATGTCCCATAAAAAGCAAACAAACTAGAGAAAACTTTTTTCAGATGCAAACTATGCTCCAGGATAAGTCAGAATTTATGTGATAGAAATAAATAAACCTAACCAGTATTCCTCTTGAAAGATCCTTTTGTGGTAAGTCTTGCTGAGCTGCTATGAAGGAAGCATACTTCTCCAATGAGGAAACAAGTGAAAATCACATATTTAGAAGCATTTTTATTTTGAACAAATAAGATTAAGAATAGAATCGTAGCTGACAGTTTATGTTCAGAAGTTTATGCTATGTCAGTTCCTAAAGTGCCCAGTAACCTTGCGCCAAAGTAGCAAAACAGTATGTTACATACTGCACAGGTAATTCCTCATCAGCATGTTGGGGGCTCAGCTTCCATTTACATGACAGTTGGATATCTGTGACTTTCTCAGTGGTTACTAAGGCTTCAACTCCTCCTTTGTGTGTAGTCAGTTTCTTTTTTGTCTTTCAAATTAAAACACTGGGTGTAAACTCTAAGCTGTTATATTAAAAATTTTCATCATAGGGAAATGAAGTGAAAACTAAATTTGCACCTGCCGTGTTTACTTTAGGATTACTCATTCCAGTAACTTTGTCTCCTACCTATTTGTTTACAGTATTTAACTACTCAAAATACTGATCCAATCTGCTTGTCTCCTGAAGGATATGGAAAAAGGAGTAAGAAGTAACCTGTTAATTACAGCAAAACAGAGTTTACCTGCATAAAACAGCATTACTTCATTCACAAAGGAACTGCTATTCCCTCCCAAGCTAACTGTGATTATAGTGTGTAGAAACCAAGACTAATATACAGACAATTAATATGAGATGATTATTAAGTTTCTCTCAATATAAGAGCCAGTGTTAAGTACCAGGCTGCAAGTCTAAAATGTGAAAAAGGAAATGTAATGCAGTTGTGGAATCACTGGGCTAGAATTGGGGGCCAACAAAGTCAAAAAAGGGGATTAGGTAGGATTGTGAATGGTAAGTCATTAATGTCAGAATGATGATCTAAGAAAAAAAGGTAATCAGACAGAAGTCCCTGCTACTGTGACTGCTGGAGGTATCCTTCTTAACAGGCTCCCTCTAACCTACCACATGTGGCAATGATGAGAAATGAGATGCATGTTTACCTGGACCTTTTCATATATATTCTTAAACACATAATTCCTCTCCATCCCTGGCATCCATCCACATGTTCACACCATCACAATGGCTACATCCAAATGTCTGGGTGACCAAAGCAGTCTTTTCACAAAAGCATCAATTTCAGAACAATTTCAGAATTGATAGGTCAGTCAGAACAGGTAGTCGGTTTACATTTGAGGAAGCTTTACATGGCATGTGATATGAAGATGATACCTGGATCCTTTCCAGCAGCCAACTGGCTTCTAAGCCAAAAAGCATTACATTTGAAGCAGACACTTCTATCCTACAAGGAATGCACATATAAATCATAGCTTTGGTTTTGGATCTCAACAGTATCTTTTAGTAAATAAGAGAGGTATTTTTCTATTAGGTTACCAGATCTCAGACAAATTCACCAACTTTCCACATAAGGTCATATATAGCAAAAAAATAAGAATTTTATAGCAAGGTTAAATTAGACAAAACTGGAGCAGGAAATGTGGGTTCAGGTAAGGAAAGAGCAATGCGAATTCAAACAGAATTAAAATGAGGAATTTAAGAGAATATCCTTCAGGGACAAGACAGAAAAGACTTCCACGTGAGTCTGACATGACTCAATTTTAACCACTGTCCAATGCATATGTGATATTTTTCTCTATTTTTGTATGCTTTGACCTAACAGAAAAGCGAGCAAGCTCTGTCAATCCCTTGTCCTCCAAAGAATCTGCCCTAGGCAACTTTCTCACTACCTATTTAATTAGTAGTTTATGTACAGACTTCACACAGGAAACAACAGTCCAATTTTAAACCAAATTATTATTTTAACCCAACAGTCTATTTTTAACCCAAAGTTTCTCCATGGGCTTGTCTCAGTCACCATGCCACAACTCACAGGCACAGCCTGCCATAAGGTCTTAGGCCTAATCTTGACTTTAAGCTAAGATGAACCCAAGAAACGATCAGTGAGGTAGACTGAAAACTGGCCAAACTGTTCTGCTTAGGAGATTGTGATCAGTGGCATGAAGTCCAGCTGGAAGCCAGTCACTAGCAGTGAATCTCAGGAGGCAACACTGGTGTCCAATACTGTTTAATATTTTCAGCAATGACCAGCATGGGAGAGAGGGCATTCTCAGGAAATTTACAGATGGTATGAAATTGGGGAGAGTGATTCATACATCAAGTGTTTGTGCTGCCTGCTGGGCAGGCATCCCATATTCAACAAAGAAAAAAGAAAGTCCTTCACTTGGGGAGGAATAAGCCCATACACCAGCACAGGCTGGGGACATGCCAACTGCAAAGCAGTTTGGCAGAAAATGCCCTTTTGTTCCTGATGGGCAACAAGTTGAATATAAGCCAGCAATGTCCCGTCCCCTTGCAGCAAATTATGCAGACCGTCCCCTGGGCTGCATTAGGAAGAGTGTTGTGCACTGATCAAGTGAGGCAATTACTCCCCTCTACTCAACACTGGTAAGAGTATATCTGGAACACCCTGTATAGTTTTGGGCTCCCTAGCACAAGGAATACATAATGGAGAAGTCCAGTGAAGGGCAGCAAAGATGATTTTATCAATGAGCTTAAAAACTGAAGGGGCGGTGGTAAAGAAGGAAGAACCAAGTTAGCAAACGGGCCCCCTGAGCATTATTAGCACTGAAAACAGATGTTGCAGTAGCACTTAGAAGGGCAGCAGATCCAGGAAGAGCTGTACAGAGAGCATTGGTCACACTGGAAACACAGATGTGATGAGGTGAGAATAGCAGGGAATTAGCACAAGAGAGAAAGTGAATGACAAAGGTGCAAGAAAGTGAAAGCACAGACTGGAGCTCAGGAAAAAAAATAGGTAGAAAATTATTATTAACAGAAAATTTATCCATTATACAGAGTTCTGCACTAGAAAAAAGTTCCACTGGTATGTACATAGTAAGTATCAGTGTTTTCTCATCATGCTTTAGCCCACAGTCCTTCTTTCAGCCTTCTTTAGGGATTTTATAGTTTGAAGAAAGTCATCAGGCTAGGTGACAAGAAGGAAAAATATTGAGTCAAGAAATTATCATGAAAATACCTTTCCTGTTGAAAAGTTTATGGGATCCATAGAGTCTTCCCTGTTCTGAATCCAGTTTTAGCTTGATACACTTAGACTGACAGGTGCACACAGTTGCACACAAAATAAACATCTTGTCAATGTTTATACCACCATGAATGAGCTGTAAGTGCATCACACATTCTTTTAAATATTTTAATATGGTTTCTGTTTTAGAACTAGTTTATGTGTGTCTGGAGAAGTGTGATTGTTGTAACTACACTCATAAGTTTCTGTCCATAGACATACTTTTAATATTATTTGTCATGTCCTTCAACATAGGTTTCACTTTCCAAATAGTTTTAAATTAAAAAATGTTTCTCCCCCTTTTTCACTTTGTTCATCCTTTTTGTCAACACTATTTTGTGGTAATCAGAACCATATCTAATGCATCAGGACTTGTATAAATTACCACAATCCAAATAAAAGTAACATTGACAGACAAGTAATGCATCAAACACATCATGGGCCATTCCTAGAATGCTCATAAACTATGATATAAATCAACAACAATAAAAAAGATGACCAGTCTTCTGGGATCCCTCAAGTCAGAATCACAGAGTCAATCACAGAACAGTCAGACCAGAAGGACCTCTGGAGATCATTTAATCCAAACCCCTGCTAAAGGAGGATCACCTAGAGCAGGTTGCACAGGTTTGTGTTCAGGTAGGTTTTGAGTACTTCCAGAGAAGAGATAAGTCTCTTGGCAGCCTGTACCAGGGCTCTGTCATCCTTGGATCAAAGAAGTTTTTTTGTTATGTTAGGATGGAACATCCTGCATTCAATTATGCACAATAAATATAAATCAGTGCTGAAGCCAGTGACACAACCAATTCCTCCATTCCTTTCACAGTTACTTTCCAGGTCCAACACAGCCTAAAACAGTGCAGCTGACTTGCAACTGGACTCCCATGCCTGAACACCAGGTCTCCTTGCACTGCTTCCAGTAACTAGCCTGAAGAATAGCATGAATGTGGATAAGGACTGTAGAGGGTTTTGAAGCAACTACTTAGAACAGGTGAGAGAAAATAGCAAGAAACTAGATGACTATCTTGACTGCTTACCTATGACTTAGGGAAACTTACTGAACAAAGGCTACAGAAAGAGTTCCCCATTTCCCTGGAACAATTCCTGGCAGCTCCTACATCTGAGAACAGTTCTTTAATTCATTCTTTCAACGAATGAAAATTGTACACTGATTTGCTACAATTTCTTCAGCAATAACACATACTTTAAGCAAGAGATATTCACATGCCCAATACATTACTCATTACAGTCCAGTCACTGCCACACTTGAGCTGTCTGCTCCAATATGTTCCTTTTTTGATATCCACCTCTAAATTTTAAAGTTTTAACTTTTGTTACAGCCACTTCTCCCTTGTTGATCCATGTCATACAAGAACCTCTCGCCTTCAGATTTTTTACCATCTTTACAAGAATAATTCATCTTTTGCCACCAGTCCTTTCCTACTAACTCTGATAAAAATGTTATGTAGATCATTAGAAGTGGTATCTTTTATAGCACAGCACATAGTACTTTTTCATTACTATCAGTACAAATTAACACAAATGCAAATTGCTCTTTATTTTTTCACAAGTGGAACTTACTTTCTCATCTTGTTTTTACCTTACTGCTTTTAGTTATTGTTTTCAAGGATACAGTTATGTTGCAGTGTTTTATTAAATCCCAGCCTTTATTTAGCAGTCTGAAGGGAGATTTAAATTCTTACACTGACATCAACTTATAAAGTAGGAAGAAAACTGTAACCAATTAATAATGTAGCAGAAAATTGTTTACTGGGCACTGTGCAGTTTTATCTTGGGAGCAAGGAGCACATATTCTATTACAAAAGGTGGTTTCTGATAATCTATACAATATTTATTGTAGTCATTTATACAGTTTAGATAAACAACTGAAAATACTATATGGGCTCACCAACACAGAAATGATAACACAGCAGCTCCACTGAAATCCGTAACAGAATACAATAGAATTCTCAATGTCAAGAAAACTGAACGTGATTAAATTCTCGTCTCTTTACCTTTTTAGTGCACAACAAAATAGCTCAATTACATGATCATCTCCTAATACCTATGATCCTTCCCACTCTACCACAGCTTTTAACGAACAGCATAGAGCACAGAAAAAAACCTTTGAAAAGTAGGCTAAGTGCCATCTGTGATAAAGGTTTTTTATGTGCTACCTTATAGCATTTTTTTTCTTACAAATTATTTGCATTATGGTAGCACTATATATAGCCAGGCTTTTAAAAGCTTCCCAGAGTGCTTGCTGCTATAAAATACGGGATAGACAGACAACTCCAGACTCTTCTCCATTTCATTCTATTTTATCAGTTCAAATGCCACTAGAATTATCTTTACAAGTCTAACCCAAATTTATTCCATATATCCTATAGATTACTCACAATGAAACAACAAGAAAAAAATTAAATTAAATGATTTTAAATATTCTAATGTTTTGAATCCAGTTACATTTTTTTATTTCAAAGCCTAACTTCAAAACCGGCCAACAAAATTTTAGAAAGAATGTTTATTTTCATCAAAAGTTGTCGTTGTGTTTGCTTAGGAGAAAAATACTAAAAAGAAAACAACTGACATCTAAAAGGTTTCTTCAAACATGTCACCGAGTCCCTGCTTCCTGTGATTTCCCCGTCAGACCACCAAACTGTAGGCGAAATTCCCTGTTCCTTCTTATGTGTGTATCATCATCATTAGTAATAAATATTATGCTGAACAGATTTCATTCTTGCTTTCATTCATACCTGCCTGCAAGAGTAGGAATGAGAACTCCTCAAAAGGGAGTAACAAAACCCAGAATTTGTTCATCAGGTTGGAATTGAGTGGTTTTGCTGGTATTTCATGAGAAAGAACACAATCTCAATTCAGTTTCATTGTTGTGCTTTCCAGGTAGGCCTAAAAGGACAAAAAGTAGTAAAAAATCACAAAATTTTCTCAGTAATATAAGCAGATCAAAAGGTAATTCCCAGGTCACTAACATCTGTCAATCTGGGCCTGCTTATCACATTTACATGAATTTATGTGTGTACCTCATTCTGTAGTAAGAACTAAACATTTCTTCGTGTTAAAATATTTCACTGAGGATGGAATTGGTAAGAAATGCTTGCATGCTGATTTATTTGTACGTTTATTTATTCTAACAAACCATAGTTTCTGTTTGGGATTTCTAAAATCTATATAAGACCTTTCAGAACTACCAAGAAAATTGTACCATTCATTAGGCAGGAATCATAGAATCATAGAATGATTAGAGTTAGAAGGGACTCCCAGAGGTCATCTAGTCCAACCCCCCTGCAAGAAGCAGGGACACCCCCAACTACATCAGCTTGCTCAGGGCCTCATCCAACCTGGCCTTGAACGTCTCCAGGGATGGGGCATCCAGCACCTCCCTGGGCAACCTGTTCCAGGGATCCACCACTCCATTTCCTATAACATTTCCTATAACACTTCCAATAGTTATAGGAAATAACTATTAGAAATATGAATGTATTATAATAATGATGAATATTTATTAGAATATGTTAACTAATTTTAAAAGCATGTATAAAAATGAACCAATGGTTGGAGAGGATGAGGAAAGAAGAAGGTAAATCAAAACTCTTGAGTCTTTCAATCAAGCCTGTAGATCCTTTCAAAGCAATTTACTTCTGTTTATTCACTAAGCTCTTTGATGCGGTGCAGAAATGCCTGAACAGAAAACTGACTTTTAATACTCTAGGTTAATAAAACTATGCCGGTCTTCCTTTCTGGACTTAAAATTTGTAAAATTTTTACTTATCCCTGGGTCCTATTACAAGGGAACGTCAAAATTCCCTCACAAATTTTGACACAGGTCAGCTTTATCGTGGTTCAAGTCGAAGAAGTCTAGAGTAGTTGTCATGTACAAGCAGATAGCGTATTTCAGAGAACAGCCCAGAGGCAAATTTTCAAGGCTGCTCAGGGTTATTACTGCAGGAATAACACATGGGCAATGCTAGAACAGAATGGAAATGCACTGGAATAAAGCCAAAATTTGTGACTTAAAGACTTCTCTCTGGCTGTTAATGATCGATATAAATATCTGTTTTAAAAGATGGATCTGAATTTCCCTTAGATTCAAGCAATGAGTTAGTCTAGTAGTTAAACCATCAATTGACCCAGCAACCTAGATTCATTCCCACCTTTTGCTTAGCCCAATGTGTACAACACATTAGCATGCTTCCCCCAGGGACTGTACAACACTGCAGCTTCCACCCATCATCCCAGTGGAATATCTGAGAGCCCATCCGACATCCACATGGGCTGAGGAAACAGTTGACACTTAAACAGATTGGCTGTGACCAATTGGTGGAAGATAAGGCCTGTGTATACTGGCAAACAAACATAAGGCAGAACTGGGCATCAGCCTGTTCAAATGCTAATCCAGAACTTTTTCAAAAACTCATTTCCATCAGCAGTTTATGCTCACTGGCAACAACATAAGATGCTTCAATAAGATTCTCTGGAGCCTCTTTGTCAGTGCCTTCATAAACAAACAAACAAAAAAAAAAGTGTTTCTATTCTTTACTCATGTCCAGCCACTGGACACAGAAGCTCTTGACTTTTGAAACAAAGTAGAGTGGCCCTATTGCAATTCACCCCTATTCAGTGCAAATGTCAACATGACTGAATACTACATTTTAGTCTGATACATATATATATCCTATTTTTTCCATCCAACAAGAAATAAGCCAAGAGCAACACTCCCCATGCTTTCTCTTTCCAAGGCACAAGGTGTGTAGATAAATTCAAAATAACTTCTCTGCTGTCTTGGACACTCAGATATTGTTAATCAGTTCTTCCTCCAAGCAAACATATGCATCTCTATAGCGTGTATGCAATGAAGGGAATCTTCATGTGCTTTCCTACTCCTTCTGCTGGGACAGTAGATGGTTTAAATGAAGAACTGGCAGAAAATTCTCCTCCAGATTCTCTCCCTGCAGGCAGGGTTGTGCCTTCTCTCCTACTATGTACAATTTGGATACTACCCTCCCATCTCTGTGTACATCAGAGAATTTAAATGGACAAGCACATACCACAAAGCAGTTGAGCTGCCTATAATTTCAACAAAGATTTAGCAAATGGATTGCATGCAGAGAGGCTTACTAGTACATTCTGAACAGGCTTAGCTGATAGAATCACATGCATAGGCTGTTTGTGAAGGAAAAGACAAAAAAGCAGTCAAACCTTCCTCCTCCCAAAGCAATGACTAGTCCTGCAAAATGACATAAATCCCTTTGAATACACTGCACAGAATTCAGAAGGAAAAAAACCTCCCTCAACTCAAAGATAGATATAAAGAACATCCCCACTTTTTCCAGAAACTATACCACACCTTTTCAGGAGTAGCTAATTTTCTTTGGCCAAGACATTAATTCAATAACGTTGGAAGCCTGAGGGGAATACCTAGCGCTAGCAAATTAAGATCTTGGTAATTAGCAGTGACTGGGCAAACCACCCTCCGTGATCAGTGAAAACACCTACTACAACAGACCAGTCCTCCCCAACGAGCAACAAAAGAAGGAAATATGGTTAAATAGCATCTTGTCATTGAATTGCTTTGTTACATAAAAGTCTAAGGCCTTGAGCAGTCAGTCCCAAAACATATGGTGGAGAGAACCTTGCTCAGAGTTTCATTTCCCGCTTCATATCCAATTCCTTAATAACTGCAGCTGTCAAGCTGGCCTAGGTCCAGTAAGTCCAGGGCTCTTTTTCCCAGACTGAACCAATTGCAAGGCTCACAGTGAAGTCCTAGCTGAACGTGACCTCCAGTCAATGTCCTTTCTTCTGGAACTTTCTTAGGTCTTGCAGCTATTTAAGTAGCAGACAAAGCATGTACCAGTAGGCTCTATTGTATCTATGTCCTCATATGGGATAGAGTTAATTTTCTTCGTAGCAGCCCTTTATGGTGTCATGTTTTGGATTTGTGACTGCTATAACCCCCATGTTTTAGCTATCACCAAATAGCATTCACAAAGCTTCAAGATCTTCCCTGTTTCTTATTGTGCCTCCTCAGTGAGTAAGCTGCTGGTGGGCAAGGGGCTGGGGACACAGAAGAGACAGTTGACCTAAATCCACCAAAGGGATATTCCATGCATAAAACATCAAGCTCATCTGTAAAACCGGGGGGAATGAGTCCTTCCAAAACAGCTACTTTTCAGACACCAGCTGGTTATTGGTCTGCCAGTGGGAGGTGATTAGTGAGCATGTTTGCATCACTTTTTTCCCCTCACTTATTAACCTCTCTTTATCTCAACTGTCAAGTTGTTTTTGGTTTTTTTTTCTGGGTTTTGGTCTTCTGATTCTCTCCCCGCCCCAGCTACAAGGGGCAATGGGCAATGAGCAATGAAATGGATGGTGCTTAGTTGTGGGCCAGGGTCAACCCACCAGAGTCCTGTAATCCTCTGTAATCTGAAGCTTGGCTCCTCTGATAACATATCAGGAATATTAAAAATGGAAGGAACCCATGTATGGGCAGCATAGTCTCAAAAATACTCTGTCTTTGAAAAGTCTCAATTTAAATAACAGAAAAATCAATACAAGGAACACTGCATTTTTATTCCCCTTCCCAAAACTTGAAACATAGTCTTCTAAGTATTGAAATGCCAATACAATCTTCATGTTTGTTCACAATTAGTTTGGAGAGTGATTTTTAAAAGTATTTAATGGATGTAGGTGCAAGGTTCTTGAAAGATTTTGCCCCTCAATGCTCCAAATGCAGCACTCAGAAGATGCACTCAATAAACATTATCAGAAAATACATGTTACTGTATCTTACAGAAGTGTGCTCCCTTATTACCTGACTGTTCATTCTGGCAAATGAATGAGACAGAGAGGAAATGATTTTGGATTTCAAAGATTTTCTTTCTCTCTTTCAGTCAGAAACACACAAAACAAATAAAAACTCCTCTGGGTGTTACAGAAGTTCTGGAGAACACAACTGTAGCAGGTGACACAGTGGTTAGTTCTCTTCACTGTGCCAGAGGGTGAGAAAATTGAAATTATTTCTCTGCCTCAGAAACCATAACATGTTTAGCTGGGGCTGTCTGCATCTCAGCAAAGAGTTTCTCCTTCCCCAGCTTGCTGCACAAGTCCTGGAACACAAAGTCCACCTGTCTAGCCCAGAGTATATGACCATTGTCACAGCACTAGCAATAGATCCTCAGCAGGTCCCCACCTCTCAGATTAGAGCCAGAAACTGGTAGCTCACCTCACTGTGACTTGCATCGTCTTTTAAAGTACCTCATTAAAGCCAGGCATTACTCAGGGCACTGTGAGCACACAAGCATCAAAGCCACCACAGGCATGAGTAGTTGTCCTGCTACCTAAGGTCTGTTCACACAAAGACTGATTACAAACATCAACTGTTTGTCCACAATATAAATATCAGGCAGCTGAAAAACTAACAGAAGAATATGATTGCATTTGATCACTAGTGGAAGCCTTGGAGTCCATGAAAATTAGTTAGGCTAAGTCTTTGCGTTATGGTTTTGACTGAGGAAAACTGTCAAACTGGTTGGTTTGTTTTTGAGGGTTTTTTTCCCCTTTCTTTCAATTTTGGTAATAAATATTAAAGAGTCATTGAACTGTGGCTGGTTCTGTAATTCTCTTCCCCATCTCTCATCCTGAGTTCTTGCCTTAGCAACTTTCTTAGCATTTAGCTACACAGTGAAACCACATGCCATATGAAAAAATACTTAATTTTGACAGTTTTGAACCTGCTACTTTTTAGTTGCATTCAATATCACCTATCTCATGTTATAAATCACAGAACTTAAATTCCCAATTTCTTTCCTGGATTATTCAACATTTTATACACTTTTTTCAGGTCCTTTCTTATTCCATCTTGATTACAAACAAATCCCCTCTGTTGTGCTTCTCTTCATATTAATCATTTTAAGTTGTGTTGTTTGACATTCTAGGGGAAAATAATCTTTGTTTCTACCTCCTACCTAGAAGAGGAATCTTACCAAGGCATTCAGCTATTCAAAGAAATATTTTTTTAGAATTTTCTTTATCTTTTGAAAAGGATGTCATTAACCTGTTGTGATCTGTCAGACTCAGAAATGCACACTGACCCTGTCAGACATCTCACAAGTCTAGTCTTTCTAAAAAAATACATCTCTGAGGTCAGGTGGTTTGTTAGGTTTTAGTCTGTTCTTTTTAGAGGGTATTTTTTTTTGAACAATTTTTCAGCTCTTCTGAACTTGCTTCCTTGAGCATCTCATTGCCTCCTATAATAATGAGTCAGATGATTAGCACAATACAATATCTTATTCCACACCATCAGTGGATTTTGAGCCATTCATAAAGTCCAAATCCCATAGCAGTAGAACTCAGAAGAAGGCAGTTCTTGAAACCAGATTAGACCAAACATCAGTGTCCCTGCAGAAGCACTTGGATATAATTGATTCAAATTCAGATTTCAAAGTACATTTTCACTACCTGAGCACAAGTACAAACCACTCAGACAAACAGAACCTGCTGAAACCAAAACAAGAGACGCTGCTTCCTTCATGTAATGATTCTAGCAAACTAAGAAACACACTTAGTAGCCCACACCAAAATTCAGATGCCCTGCCCAGCTTTCATTCAGAAATGCTACAGATTTTTGATTTCTGATCTACGACCCTTGCTCTGGTTACCTACTTTTCAATGAAACCAGAACCTTGACTCACAAGTACTGTTTCATCTCGTATAACTGAGATGGTTTACTCTAGGATTGAAATATGATTCTTTTATCACCTCTCCAAAAGCAACATCTAAAGAGACAACAGCACTAATAACAGAGCGTTGAGGATAGAAGATGTTCAGGAAGCTGCGTCAGTCCCTCGTCAGCACTTTGGATGGGCCACAGGGATTGGAATCTAACCGCATTCCTACCTGGTTGACAGCTGATCTCCTGCCAGAAACCTGGGTTGGGGTTGAACAGCATCCTAGAAGAGCATGACTACTCCATTTTACAGGAATGAAGGACTAATATCGCTGATATCTGAAAATTAAAGGTTAATTCAGAGTGAAGAACACTGAAGGAGCTGTAAAGATCCTTCGATATGAATCGAAGTTTGGACTAGCCTGAAGTCCAAACGTTTGCCTGAATAGAGCTGGAATATTCTGTGCAACTGTTGAAAATATAAACTTTTCTTCCCAGAGTATGTGGGTATGTTCCCCACTGGAGCAGCGTGACCTGTATAAATTACTCCAGCTGAAAATCTGACACACAACTTTCATTTTCACAGAGATGTTTTTATATACTCCACTTAGATCAAACAGGATGTTCATGCTGGGTTTTTCTTTTAATTGAGCAGACAAAATGTGTACCAACTAAGCTCATCTAATATTATAAAAGTGATCCAAATCTTACGATATTTTGCACAGCTGAATGTCTTTGAGCAAACCACGTGTGGAAGTAAAGAAGAATAAGGATATAGAGAAGACTGGAATGAGTCCTTGATATGTATAAATATGTAAGACAAATGAAACTGTGTGTAACTTCTTGTAACTATGCATTTAGAGTTTCAAATGCTTAAATATATAGGGAGAGAGCCTGGCTTTTCCTCAGTAATGAAGTGAAAAAAAAGATCTGCTCCTCCTGTAGAATATTTACCACTGAATTGGATGATTTCTTTACTCCAGGAAGTGGTATAAACTTAACATTTACTATTTATTGTGTCTATTTATTTTCTTATGTGTTCACATATTTGATTTTAACTAATAAATTTGATATAAGTGCAAAATGAAATTACTTCAAATTAGTTTGATCAAAGATCAAACAAATTCATTGCCTGGTAATGGAAATTAGGCTAATAAAAATTCTATGGCTTCTGGCAGAGGTAGGGGGGTAAAGATGGTAATGTCCTCAGAGATCAACTCTTCACAGTCTTATGCAGGGCCATTTACATGTAAATAAGGTATTTATAAGTTCATATGTTAGGAGACTCTGAATTTGGAATATTGTTCTCAAATAAATAGTAATGTTTGTGTTTCTGCATCAAGTTCTTTCAGGCTGTTTATTTAATATTGTTAGTATTTGCATTGCACCCCTACTGGGGTAGATACCTTGTTTTGCTTAGAAAATGTACAACTGTTCAAATGAAGAAGACCAGATTACATAGTATTTATAATCTAAATAGCAAATATCTACACCATTATTTTGTAGCATGGAAAAGGCCAAAACTCCTTTTGCTCCCCAGTGGCATACTAAAAGAATCAGATTCATCCTTTTCCCAGATTTTAAAAGGAAAGAAATTATAATTAATTATTCACATTTCTGGATTGGCTCTGCTGCTACTCCTAAACTCTTATTAGGTGAGGTAGATGCTTACTTTGCTTACCCATAAAGTTGTCACTTCATAAAACAGAAAATATTTGAGGGGAACCAGAGTAAAGAACCAGGTTCAAATGGATTCAATAGAAAAGTGGTAAGAGTCAGAAAATGCAGTGAACACTACAGACTCCTAACCAGCAATGCGTCCAGAAGGATTTCAAGTTTGTTTCTGGTTCCTACACTACCTGCTCACAGGCAGGAAAAAACTCGTATTATGCAAGAAACACTAAATAGATTAGACAATCTTATTTGAAGGACCACTAATACCTGAGAGTGTCTAGAAAGGCATCTTTCTTACACGTTTAACCCTTACAGACTTTGTTATGTCAGCAAAATCTCATTAAACGGACTAAAATTGGATAGAGAAATGAACTTAATATTGTTTGAAGCTCCAGCAACTCCAAGGAACTTTGAGTGTTTCAGGCAAGTCCAACAGAGCCTGCATGTGCTTTCAGCCACCTTTTTTTTTTCCAGAGGACCTTATGTCTCTTTTCTAGACTAATTCACTGCTAGATTGCTGTCACGTCCCCAGAATAAAATAAGCTGGCATTAAATTCAAATAAATCACAAGCCAAAGAAAACCAATAAACTTAGAATCAAATGCCTCTTTAAAGAAATACAAAAACAAACAAAAAACATTCTCAGTGTTTTGCTTGCTTGCTGCCCACTTCATTTTTCACACAACCCAAGCACCTTTACCTCTTTTAGTTAGATTAAAAATGCTGAAAACTAAGTTTCTAGATGATGCTACAGATGTGACCAACACAGAGAACATCACAGCTAGCTAAAGCCTTTATTTGTTTTTGTTTCTTCCTTTAATGTTTTTTGTTTATCTCTTCTGTCTGGAAAACAGATACATTGTAGCCATCTAAGCTAATTTCAGCAATATCACAATAGAACAGCCAGTTTTCCCAATGACACAATACAGCCACCATACAGTACCTTCTACCGAAGCCCATATGGAAAATGGGTTGCCACCCTTATACCCATCATAAATATGACAGTTTAAGTGCTGTCAGGTAATCAAATGAGACATCAAGAACAGACAGTTCTTAAAATCCATTATGATTTCAAACCTTCGGTAGTTGAGCAAGAATTTTGACAAGAATCTCTGTTAAGCCACTCTCAGTCTTTCCCTCTCCACCAAATTAAGTAGGGAGTGTGGAGAAAGTTTCCCATGAAAGAGACAGTACAAGAGCTCTTTGTTTTCTCACTGGCTCAGAAATACCCACTGTTGAAGAGCAATTTTTTGTCCTGTGCTTTCACAGTACCTACTTTTAAATATGTTCCTACCCAGCTCCTGTCCATGTTACCTCTTGCCAGCATTCCAACCTTCATTACTCCATTCAGAAGAGCCCTTAATCTATAGAATTTATGTCATCCTGAGAGTTCTCTTTCTGACAGACATCACCTCCACAGCATCTCTTCACTTGTGCTGGCATAATTAGCCAAGCACCCTTATGAGTGGAACCCTTGCTCCCAAGGAGAAGGATTATATCCATACTTAAAATTACATAGTTGGCTTTCAATCTACATCTAATTTTATTTGTACTTTATGAACAGTGACTTTACAATGATTTAAACTGCACCAAACTTCCAAAAACATGAGTTGGATTCTTGTCCTCAATCCACCTTTGAACAAGTTAGTTAGAGATTTGTAAAACTCTTTGAAAGACATTTAAGCTCCTAAATCCACCTGGAATCAGAAGAAAAAGAGACTGAAATAAGTTTTATGTTTCTGACTCCAAGCTACATAGAAAATACAAGGGGTTTGGAGGGAGATCTTAGGAACAACATTCCGAAATTTGATTTGAAAGAGAAGGTTATTAGTCTCTTACGCTAACATGTCAATCTTTGACAGGATTTAGACCCAGAACACCCAAGACTTCAACCAGAATTACATACCTAATACCTTTCGGGAACTTTGGTTTCTGACTTGCCCACCAACACTTTTGTAGCTGAGAGTCAGCTTCTCTGATTTTTTGATACTAGGATAGCCTTACTTTACCCATTTTCTTTACTGTGCTGGGAGGTTCAATAAGGCCAAGTGCAGAGTCCTGCACTTGGGACATCACAACCCCATGAGGGGTTGGGGCAGAGTGGCTGGACAGCTGTCACGTGGAGAAGGACCTGTGGGTATTGATTGACTGCAGACTGAATATGAGCCAGCAGTGTGCCCAGGTGGCCAAGAAGACCAACAGCATTCTGGCTTGTATCAGAAACAGCACGGTCAGCAGGTCTAAGGAGGAGATTGTGCCCCTGTACTCGGTACCTCAAGTACTGTATCCAGTTCTGGGCCCCACGCTGTAAGAAGGACATTGCAGTCCTGGAACACATTCAGAGAAGGGCAACCAGGCTGGTGAAGGGTCTGCAGGGAAAATCTTATTGGGAGCAGCTGAGGGAACTGGAGTTGTTTAGCCTGGAGGAGGCTGAGTGGAAACCTTATTACTGCCTATAATTACCTAACAGGAGGTTGTAGAGAGGTTGGCAATGGTCTGTTCTGCCACGTGACAGGACAAGGGGAAATGGCCTCAAGCTGAGGCAGGGCAGGCAGGTTCAGATTAAATGTCAGGAAGAAGTTCTTCACTAAAAGTTGTTGGGAAGTGGAACAGGCTGCCCAGGGAGGTGGTGGAGTCACCATCCCTGGATGTATTTAACAGACAGGTAGATGAGGTGCTCAGGAATACAGTTTAGGAGAGAACAGGAACAGCTGGACTCAAGGGTCTTTTCCAACCTAGTCATTCTGTGATTCTGTTTGGCTGGTACAGAGTTAATTTTCTTCACAGTACCTTGTGAAACCAGCATGGGGCTGTTTTAGATTAGTGCTGAAAACAGTGTTGGTAACACAGAGATGTTGCAGTCACTGCTGAGCAAGTGCTTCCATGGAGCCAAGGGCTTTTCTGCTCTTCACCCCACCAGTGAGCAGCTGGAGGTGTGCAAGGAGTTGGGAGGAGACACGGCCAGGACAGCTGACCCCAATAACCCAAGAGATCTCATACCATATGGTCTAATGCCTAGTATAAGGCTGTGACAAGAAGGAAGAGGGGATGCTCAGAGTGATGGAATTTTGTCTTCCCAAGTCCCTGCTACCCATGATGGAGCTCCGCTGTCCTGGGGCTGGCTGACCACCCGCCTGCCCATGGGAGGGGGGGAATGAAATCCTCAGTTTTCTTTGCCTGTGTGAGTGGCTTTTGCTTTAACTTTTGATCTGTCTTTGTCTCACCCCACCAGTTTTCTCTTTTACTCTTCCAATTCTCCCTCCATCCCTCCAGGGAGGGGTTAGCAAACAGCTGCATGGTGCTGAGCTGCTGACTGGGCAAAACTGTGATATTTACATCGAGTAGCAGTTCAAGATAAGGAACCTTACTGCACATTTACCACACTACCCACCATGGGACTGAGCACAGCTGATATGCTGGGCATTGTACAGTTAGACATGCCTAGGATCCCTTTGAAAATGTATCAATGTCAGGTTTTGAGGTATGGCAACACTGGTGGTTAAGATCTCAGCTGAGTAATTCAGAACCTTGCAAGCTGTATTAATTTTAGGTTCCACTAGGTTTGAAAACGGCTGAAAAAAACTTTTCACTAAAAGTGTATTTGCCACTGAAGAAATTATTTTAGTATAACACAATGCAGTCTGACTATTGTTTCCTCTCATATCTGTCCCCATATACTTGTGAAGCTTCCACCCTGTGATTTCTTCTACAGCATAAAGAAAAGTCAAGATCAGAAATCAGATTTCTGACTTATCAATGCTAAGCACATACTGTAAACACTTGGGAGATTGGTGTTTTGAAACAGCAGTAAAGACTAAAGCTTTCCATTCCATAAGAATCAACAAGAGAAGCAGGAAGATAGGAGACCTTTCATAAGTCTGAATGCATTTGCTAGGTATGATCACCAGAATTGGAATAAAAAAGCTGGGGTTTAGTACATTAATAAGTATCCAAAGTACTTCCTATGATGGTCTTTCTCTTCTTAATCCTGCTAGTCTAGTCAGTGAAAGATAACTTTGAGGGAAGTAGGGAAGATGGGGAGGAAAGGTTTGAGGGTTTTGATTTGGGTTTTTTGTGGGATTTGCTTCAGTTTTTTGAGGGTAGGATTTGTTTGGGGTTTATTTCCAATGGGCCACACAGGAGCATGGCTTAAGAATGTACCAAATAGCAAATGGGACTTCTGAACCAACTGCCAATCTCAGTGTTTACCAATATAAAAGAATAGAGATGGGAACAGAGTATTTATCAATTCTCTAGTCCTGTGCACACACACTGGCATCAGATGTCAATCAAGAAAGGGACCAAGTTCTCAATTCATTCAACTCAATCTCTTCCAAAAAAACTAAACTTAGAATATTTAAATAAGTGAGCAAACTTCACTGAAATAAATCATTTGAGCCACAGGCCTTCAATTTGAGTTTTATTTTGACTTTTGGCAACTACTGCTTTGGCAGAACTTGCAAATTAAGAACACAGCCAAGCACAAACACCCCTGGGACTATCTTTAGGCACTAATTTAGCATTGTTTGTGTGTAGTTCTTTGTTGTTCAAGTTATTTTCCTACTTTATACTTTTTGCTTTTAACCTGTTTCTTTCTCAAACTGTGTTTAGAAAGAAATAAGCATGATATAATTCCCCTTCCATAAACACAAAGGAATATCCAAACAGAAGCATCCAGGAGAAGTACTGCACACAAAACGGCAATTGTGAAACTCAATTTTATTTTCATTGTTCTTTTCAAAACAACATCTGCCAAAAAATCACCAGTGTCTTTTTATAACACATTTGTAAAGCAGTGCTTATAAAAAGATCAGAACATTTCTACAGGTGTGCAGGAGGAGGCAGGCAGACTGAAATCCCAGAAGTACACATTTGCTCAGTTCACCGACTATTCTTAGCACAGCCACAGCAACCTCTCTGAGACTAAATTGTTCTCAGCCATCTCACACCCTGCTTTTAGACTTGTCAATAGTCCCATTTGCACCTTTTCAGAAGGAAAGGCAGTATGTTGCATTGCTGATGCCATACCTGAGCCTAGAAAAGTATATGACAAAAAGAAAAAAACCCCAGCCAAACCAAAAATCACAACCCCTTACCTCACTCTGAAAAATCTTTAATAACAGGCTGAAAAATATATAATTGACCTGCAATTGCATATCAAGGTGATTTACAGTAGCTGAAAGCTATGCAATTTAAGTAACTAAGGTGTGAAAAAGTCTAACAAGAGGATTACTCTTATCAATACTTTCTCATGTCCTCTAATTCCATTTTTCTCCTCTTGCATCTTACCAGCATGACAGCGACTTTTTCAAGTGAAAGGTCCATCTAGCCTTTCTAGATTCTCTCAAAAAGGTTTTGCTATTGATCACTGGGGAAAAATTGATATTGCTGCTGTTTCGGGTCACAAATATTTGTGGCTCAGAGACAGAATTATGTTTTATCCACATAATATTCCTTGATGGATTTGCTTTTAATGTATCTAGTTTCATCTTGAACATTTCACTCTCTAAACCTGAGTATCCACATTTTCTGATCAGGAGTTCTACAGTTTATCTTTGCAATAAAGCTCAATAATTTCTTCCTCACATCTTAACTCCTATATAGCTTCCCATCAACATCACAAATTAATTTGGAGTTTGGTGCTATGTTATCCACTTGAATGTACACCATTGCCTACTCACAATAGAAGAAAATATTCTTTCTGCCTGAAAGGTTTTGGTAAATCAAAATGAGCAGCTGCTTTAGAAGGGAGAAATAGCTTCTTTCCAGAAGTTATCTGTGTCTTTACAGATCCAGCAGTGGAGTAACTTAACTTCAGCCTGTCTTTCTGTCTCACAGGAGGACTAACCACCACCAGGAGATTAACCTTCTTTCAAACCTTCATTGCAAAAGATCCCACACCCTCCTCAGCATATTCCAGAGCTTCTCTCTCCTAGTATCTACAATGATTCTTCTAACTTTGGCTGCTGTTGGAAATCAACAGCTGAAACGAAGTCAGCAGGTTCTCCAGCTTTTGTGCTGGAGGCCAAAAGATGAGGAGACTGGATGGATTAGATGCAGTGACCAGTACGGGCTATACCTATGTAAGAGACAGTACATAGGCTGTCAGAGAGAACACACTATCTACTTATAATGGAGAAATGCAAATAGGGCTCAAACTAGAGGAGGGGTATTACCCAGTTTACTACAGGAAACACAATAGATAGTCTGAGAGCAGTACTTGCAAACTCAGTGCAAACTGCTTGTGTTTCCCAACAGTGTCTAAAGGGGCTAAACTGGGTAAAGCTGCAGGAATCACTTGAGGGGTCCCACTGGGTTTTTTGACTACAAACGAAACACATTCTGCTCCAAAAGAAATAAGAGGCATACAGGAAGTTCAGAAGAAACATGCAGGATTATCACATTCAGGAACAAGTCTGAAAGACCAATAAATAGAAGACAATCACACTGGGGGTCTTATCCAGCCGAAGGAAAAATATTGAAGGCCCTCTAAAAGTGTCAAAACAAATGAAAGGGATAAAAAAATAATAATATAAATAGAGTCTTTCCTCAAACACATCAAAAACAGCAGTACTGTCAAAAAGCCCACAGCATCAAACAGGATTTAGAATATAAACGTCAAATTCAGAATGATAAGAGTACTGAAGTGAAATTAAAGTAATTCCTTTTATTAGTGGTTACTGCAGAAAAAAGTGGAAAGATTTTTATGTTCTCACTCTTTCTGAAATTGAAGTGACTTGACATAATGGATAGATTGGCAAAGTGAATGGTAACAAATCAAGAATTTTTAGTGGTAATCATCATGAAATGTCAACCACATCCTATTCGCCAAGAAAACTCAGCGATGAGCAAAGTAGTATCTGTATCAAAACACCTTTAACAATGTTTTGCTTTGTATTTAAGGACTAGAAAATAGAAAAAGTGGCAGCAATTAAAAAGAAATCTGATAGTTTCTAAGGGATACTGAAGGAACAGACCAAATTAGTGCAAAGTGTAGTAAAGAGAAGGTCAAGTGGACATTTGGATAAATGTGATCCACTTTAGAACACTGGCTGTGGCATTTGCAAATTGAAGTTCTGTCTTACAAACCTTCTGGAGTTTCTAGAATGGGATCAACAAAGTCGCATACAACAAAATCTGATTGATAGGTCTTTCTGGCCTTCGGCAATGTCTCTCATCAAATGATTTTTAAAGCAGCAAAGCAACCAGGA
Source organism: Heliornis fulica (assembly GCA_013399135.1). Lineage (NCBI taxonomy): Eukaryota > Metazoa > Chordata > Aves > Gruiformes > Heliornithidae > Heliornis > Heliornis fulica. Next base: position 94,278 of record VXBZ01012254.1, read on the forward strand.
CTAAGACAAAAGGTCCATAGATCCTGGTATGGATAAATAATGGAACAAAAGGCAGGAACACAGCAGGTAGAAGCAGTGGTCAGTTCTTACAATAGGAAGGTCACAAGTAGACTTCTGCAGGGTCTGCTTTAGGCAAGTACTATTCAGTTTATTTGTAAAGAACATGAAAAAGGGGTTAAAAAGTTACATGCTATATATAAGTACGTATGCATCCTACTCCTCTGATTCCCTCACCTTGAATGAATATAACAAAACTGTAAGCTGCTCAGAGAAGGATAAGACATATGATCGCAAGTCTAAAGTGGGTTTCATACAAGGACTTAGAGTTTGTCAAGAATAAGCTAGGATTCTTCAATGATACAAGAATGAAATGACAAATGAAATAAAAATTTTCACAGCTAAGAATTCTTACTTCTTGTAGGCTATTCTTGCCTTTTAGTAGGTATCCCCTTAGGGCCACTTGTCAGGGGTTGCTGGTTTAGACAGATCTTTTGTCTGACTTGTGTAGGCATCATTATGTAATGTGCAAACTCCCAATTTGTGCCCACTACTTTATATTCAGTCATCAACAACTGACATCAGGAGATTACCGGTATTTCATGATTTGATATTTACTACTAAAACCAGAAAAAAAAGTCCTAGACAAGATTTTTAAAGTGATATTGCAGGTTAAAAATAAATTGTAAACATGGGATTGAACTCTAGTGATAGTAGCTCCTACACAACACATGCTGCTGTTCAGAGCACAAAAATCAGCAGACAGCAGTATTTGTAGGTTAAATTGCAAGCACAACATTGTCAAACTAGAGCTGCTGGGTATATCAGGTTTTGTGTCTGCTCACCCTCACTCAGCCTGTATAACTATGTTTTGTAAAATCTAAGGTGTTGGAATTTACCACCACCAGTAGCTTGTAGCAATGACTCTAGGGTCTAAAATACACTCAGAATCATACCAAAACTCATCTTACTGGTTCTAGACTGCTATTGAGGCACTGTCTTTTAAGCAGTGCTAATGGGTTTGCCTGCCACTAACATAAATGATATTCACACATGAATTCGTACTGCTAAATAGAATGGGGAGAATCAGTAATATACGATTTTCTACTTTGTCCCTTTCAAATCTAGACTGCATGTTGTACCTGCAGAAAAATAACTCCTCCAACCTTGAACTGGGTTTATTTCAAAGGTGTCAGACACTGCCCTGACTGTCAGCAGAGAAATACTGTGGTCTAGCATCCACATAACCAAACCAATAAGCATGGAATAAAAAAAAAAAAAGACAGTTTCTTGTGCCTTCATGATCCTTCACACAAACCTCTGCCAGTTTGGCTCCACACAGAGCATCAGCTTATCCAATGTGACAACATGGTAAGAACATGTGCTAGAAAACATGGGGTCCATATATCTGACTGAATCTTCCTCCTTGCTACCCATCTCTGCTGTCCACAGGTTTTCATGCAGTTTTACATTACCACAGGTTTGCTCCAGGCTTTGTAGATTTTACAAGTCATGCAAGTACCTGACCTTAGCAAGCACACATAGCTCCTTCTCCAGGAGACTGGTGAAAGTCATATACACAAATAGTAGCAAATACACATCTCACTTGGCTTCAAAAGTCCTTCAGCATCTAAGATTAAATCAATTATGTCAAGCAACCAGACTGTCACCTAAGCAATCTGCACACACTGGTGAAGGAAGGAAACTTTAGGGTTCCTTGCTTACACTGATATACATCTGCAGTCTACAAGAACCATGGGTAACCTTGGAAGTGGACCTGGCTCAGCTGAAGCTAGCCAAGGTATCCTGAGGGAAATACTTTACAGATAGCCCAGCTTGTCAGTAACTATTCCCTGGCAGCAGTCATGTTGCAAGGAATTAACTGCAATTCTACATTGTCCAGGCTTTGTGAATACTGAGCAACAGCAGAGCCACAGCTGTACTCATTGGAGGGAAGTATTTTAAATGAGCAGAGGTAGCCACGTCTGAGCCCTATCAGTGCCGGGGCTGCCCAGACATTGGATGAAACGGGCAAGAAGAGACAATTCAAAGAAAAAAGTGCTGGTAACACCTTCCTTACCACCTTAGGAAGGGAGCATCAACAGGATGATATAAAAGTCATGTGAGTACAGGGTTGCCCAGGACATGAGACTTCTAAAGCACTTTAGAGTCGCTCAGCATAATATTTTCAGACCCACCATAGCTTTTTCCAGGATTTAAATACAAAGGCCAGTCAAGAACTAAAATCAGGGAGAAAAAAACCCAACAAATAATGAACTCTTGTTTCTAGCACTGCAGGTCTACTCTGGCAATTCTGCTGTTCTTATAAGTTTTATTCATGCTACCACAGCAATGGATAAAAAAGCATCTTAAGACATTCAGGTGTTAATGGCATTTGTGTAAACAAACAGCTACTTTCACTCCCAGATCAAAGAACCAAATGCTAAAATAAATAAATCCTCTAAAGAGTCCATCCCATTTGGTTCAGGAACAAAACTGTTTCAAAAAAACCAAGGAATAAAGGAGGTGCTTTAATGCTGAAGCCATACACTTAATGAGTCATTGATGTAACTTAAAAACCTTTGGCATACACTTATTTTCCAGGTATGGCCTATAGAATGGCTAAAAACACATTCAAATAAAGGAATAATGGTTAAAGGGAGCTAATCAGGAAATTCTAAAATTGCTCCTGACACCCTTCAGCTACAACTGCACATATACACCTTGAGTAGGAGGTCTAAAAACTCTTACAAAAGGCTTAAAAAATACTTCTGTCACGGAGATCAGTAGGCAAAGTGCAAGCATAGATGAAACCTTATTCTTAGTTTTACTCGTGCTAAGGATTTATCCTTTAGTTTCTCTGTCAAAAACAGACACGAATACTACTTTGGCTAATGCTCTGCCCTTGTACTTTCAGAGCTCAGTTAATGGATTAAGCGTAGTAAAAAGACTAAAAATAACTTTTTATATCTGATTGTTATTCATTACAGTAATAACACTCTAACTCTTGCCTGGTCTGTGGTTCAAACAAGAAAGGTAAACATCTCTGAACAGGAGGCATTATCCTGCCATATTTATGTCTGTATTTAGCTTTTATTGATGTACACAAAGCCATTGGGTGTTTTGTTCCATTATGCTATTAAAATGCTTCTAAGGCTAAGAACTGGTTCTGTCGTCCCTATTTAGTCATTTGCTTGGGAGGAATTCCAGGTATTTGGTCTTATTTTCCCGTTTAGATACTGAGAATGTGCTTATATTTAAGTAATCCATACAGTCATTTCATGGATGGCTCCAAACAACTGTTTATTACCTTTTTATTGGCTACTTTCTAATTACCTTTCAGTCACTGTCACATCAACCAGTCACAGACACTTCTGTGTTGAGGCTAGGAAGTAACACCTATACCAGTCTTTCATTACTTCTCTTATTAATTCTACAGCCTTCATTTCTATAAACCAGAGGAACTACTTGGCTAAATTAGATAAGGAACTAGGCTTTGAAAAACTATAACCTTCAAAGACCATAAAAAGTCAGAAAGTAATGACATCGACTTTATTTCTGAAAAATAACCAAGTGACAGAACCCCTTAATTCTGTATGACAAAGGAGAAATGCAGTGTAGCAAGACTTCTTTTAGTGGCTTTCTTCCTAGATGGGGCATTTTCAAAAAACAAAGATAAGGATTTCTAGTTTTTCTTCCTTAATAATTTAAATTATGGCTTTCTCTCTAGAAGCTTCACTGCTGAAATGGGAAAAGTTGGGGGGAAAAAAAAATCAAAGGCAACCGGTCATCTTGGAGATTATCATCAATAATCTATTAAGCTCTGTGATAGTGTTCTGTCCTCTTATGAATACCATTTATTTCAACTTGTAATTACATTAAACTTAGCTGAGAAGCTACCAGTATATCTCGGGACCTTCATCTGTATTACATACATAATGTGTTTTAGTTAGATTATAATTGGGTTAAACATTAACTCCAGATAAACAGCCAATATCACATTTGTCTTAATGTTTTTATGCATTTCCCTTTTTGCTTATTTATGTCAGCATCTACTCTCCATGTAGTCTTCCTGTGTCCTAGAAAGACTGATCTACAGGCCAAGCAGGGCTCTTCTCAGGTTATAGTCAGCTATATTTTTAATAAGTCAGAAACCTTACAAGCACGACTGCAGCTACAACTCCCCAAAGCGCACTGGGAAAACTGAAGATTGGGCATGAGGAAACTGGCGTCTCAGACTGGTGTCTCAGACTGGTATTACTGTAAATGATTATCAAAATGGAAACTTAATGTGTCCTGACATGAAGATAGAAAAATCTCATTCTAAAAATTAGAACTTGAAACATCAACATACCAGTTACTATTGGAAGTGCACAGAAACAAACCCGGGCTGATTTCAGCTCTTACAACTGCATCTGATGTTCTATGGTATTAGCAGTAGTGAGGTTTATTATATTAGGTTTATATTAGCCGTAGAGAGGTTCAAAGGCTTGAGAGAAAGGGTAAGAGGTGAAAGTAGATGAGTTTAAAGGTGAACTAGAAGGCGACCAGGAAGCAGAGAAGAGAAGCTTGGGAAAAGATGGTTGTTCATGGTGCTGTGACACATTCAGTGTGCTTCCTTCTCTGCCAGTGATAGTGTCGCCCCTTGGGCATTAAGGATGCAGCTACAAATCCACTCTTAAACCACTTTGTAGTTCTTCAAAGGGGTCACAAGAACATTTTGACTGTTGATAAACTTTGAAGCTGTGTTATGCTGGAAGATGAGGCCGAAAAGACAAGTAGAAGAGGCAAAGGCAGCATATAAAAGTCATGGAAGCAGGTACAGAAAAATGAGGTTTTCTACAAATGAAGGCCTTTCAACAAATGTCTGAATCACTGGATGACCACAGAAATAAATGAGAACAAACCCTAGCTCCAAAAGAAAGTTGTCACACTTCATGCGTGCTGATCTCTTAACAGCAGCAGTCCATCCACTGCATGTTTACATTATGTCAATTGTTCTACACTGATCTAAAGGCCAAAGATACTTCCAAGAAGTCCCTCACCACTACAGAAAACAGAGGTCATCATGTAAACATATATATGCCTGCATATGCACACTATAAAGTAATCATGTTTGTTCACATCCATATCTTATCCCAAAACTGAACTCCATCATTGTTGTCAGTTTAAAAAAAATGGAAATCCAGCTCCATGGCACTTACACGTCACAGATTTTCCACTGTGCAAAATAAAACAGTTTTAGTTAGGAAATAGGAAACAGTTTAATTAGGAAATACAATCAAAAACCTCAGAAGTTATTCTGTTTCAAAAAAAAAATCAATTAGTTATATAATAGGTTCAATCCGCACTTCAAAAACCCAGCAAGAATATTAAGGTCTACAATGATCATAGGTTCCACACAAGATGTCTGATGAAAATGAGCTCTTTCCACCTGATATTTTTGGGAGAGTTAGTGTTAGCTATTGGTAAAGAAGTTTTTGCTACAATCTGTTCACTCAGTGAAAACTTAAGATCAACCAAAAGTATTATATTGAAACCAGCCTCAAGGATTTCCCTTTGCTGTCAGAGGTAATCAGGTAAAAAAAAAAATAAATTGTGTGCTGTCTTTGAGGCCAAACAACAAAACCCTGCAGGTAGTGTTAATGAAAGCCTAAGAGTCACTAACAAGCCACCAGAATCATACTGAAAAAGAATGAACAAGTCATCTGCCCTATGGTCAACTCAATCTCCCCAAAATGAAACATTTTCTTCACACCTTCAAAACATGTATCTAAAGAAAAACAAGTGAAATCCATGAGAGAAGTGTTACAAAACACTTGTTACATGTGAACAGCACCAATGTACATTAATAGATGTGAGCAGTCCTATAATCAGGACTGAAACACATCTAACATCTTGTTAGATTTCAGACAAAGCCAGAATTGCATAGCCTTCAAATAGCACTCCCTTTTGCAATAACTGCCCCAGAAGAAAAAATATATTTTTACCTAATTTCTATCACAGGGGAAAAAACCAAAAATCTGAGGACAACAGCCCATTTAGTACCTCCTAGACTTTTGAAAGATTTGTTTCCAAAAATCTCAGCAACAACAAAAAAGCAGAGCTAAGTAAAAAAATCAAGTAACAGCAGGATAGGTCCCTTCACTGTCTGATCTTTAACAAGTCACAACCCTGTTCATTACTGCAGAGGGAGCATTTAGCTCAGAAGGAGGCTGTTTGCATAACAAGAGAGATACAGGGGACCAATGAATAGCAAGGAGGAATCTCAATTTCCTTTCCTGCTGCCAAGGTATATATTAATGCCTTAACTCCTTTAATTGTGTAACCTTCATGCTGAGAAAGCTGCAGCAATACTGTTTTCTAGCCAATTTCACTTCCATGGAACACTGGCAGTTGTTAATGGTGATTAAAAGATACATCTGTAAATCACTGCAATGTAAACCACTGCTAAGTGTGGTACAAAAAAGTTCTGTGTAATTTTCCCTTCAATACCAGCGATTACAAATCTGTCTGGTATTCAGAAAAATCAAACCCTAAAAAATATGCCATGCATTACAGAAGTTCATGGTCTTAAAGAAAGTACTGGTACGTTGTCACAGAGTTCAAGAAAAAGGTCAGTGGTTTTTGGATCCCTGTATATTGTTTTCTCTATTGCTGAGATTATTATTTAAAATAATTCAACAGTCCTGATTTCCAAGGGACAGAAACATATAGTGTGCCACACTTTCAGGGCCTGAAAATCTTTACTATTATTCATCTTATAAAACTTACATGATCAAATACCCTTGAGAAAATATGCAATATCGCACACAAAATACTCCTCAGAACGCACAGGCCTCATGAACACAGGATAGGAAGAGGTGAATGTTTGGGCTCAATCTCTTGAGGTCCCTTCCAACCTCTACAATTCTGTGATTCTATAACAAGGGAGGGGGGAGTAAGTGTGTACACACTGAAAAATGTAGCAAACAGATTTGAGACACTGATGTGATATACAAGAATAATAAGACTCTATATTTGGCAGTTTGTTTGTGGAAAATTACCTACCTTGACCTCCATCTCAATATTTTTTACACTACTCTCCATTAATGAGAGGTTAATAACTTTTGTCAAGAATGATGTACAACCATAAAATCTTCAAAGAAAAGCAAAGAAAGCATGGGTATTTGAAATAAGCCATCACCTGCTTATGAAGATACCATCTCTCAAAGAAATAGATCAAACACAAAACAGCTCCTCTTGTTGAAACAGTACCCTGCTTTGTCCTGTGCAAAAATTCTGTTTTCTAACAGGAGATGAGTAAAGCTAAAATAAAGACCATCTTTTCCCCTGTGTACTGCTTACTTGCAGGCAGAAAAGATATTTCCTACATTCAAAAAGGGCAGCTTATCCTTTTCCTGAAAGTTGCCAGGCCTGACAAAGAAATAACTCATGAAAACCAATCTTTTTAAAGAATGAGATGAGCTCAAAATGTAGCCTTAAGTGAGAACTCAATGACACAGAAAATCCAGATCTTGAAACTCCACATAATTAATATTTTCCACCAGTAACTTCTAAAATAATCAAGTTCCTTGAGAAAACAAAAATGCTAATGGCCATCACGCTTGTTAAACAATTGTTAAAACTAACATAAATCAACTATGCTACTTTTGTACTGTAAAGAAAACTAGAGAAAACAGTATTTTCTAATTTGACATTCCAAACAGAGTAGAGCCATTCTGCAGAGATATTTGTGGCACTTGCTCATTACAGTTTCTATGACTATCTCATGTAAGTGTCTTATTCCATCACAGAACTGAATCAGACCAGGTGGCATCCTCAGTGCCCTGACATCTGTATCAGACCTTCTATGCTGAATTCATCTTACCAAATATAGCAGATGGTCTTTTGCTCACTCTCTCTTCCAAGAGGGGAAACAGATGACATCAAAAGCCCAGTGTCAAGCTCAGAACATACAGCCATAGTAGCTCCTCATACTAGATAGAGTCATCCTATCAACAGTTATGGATGTCATCATTACTGCTTTGGTTCAAGTGAAGATCAATCATGTTTACCAAAAAGAAATACACTGACCATCACACAGAAACAACAACCAACCGAAGAAGGCTATGAACTGCAAGGGCATTTGAAGATACTGAGAAGTATTACATATACTCACTGTATTACTTTTCCATCATCATCTGCCACTGGATATCATCAGGGCCAAATTTCATTCTTACAGAGACATACATTCACAATATTGTTACAACCAAATCCAGTTTACTGTTTAACCTTCATTCATTTTCCTATGTTTCTTTTGCACAGCCCTTTATTTTGGGCTTGTTAAGTACCCTACTGACTGTATGTGAGATGTTGTATGCCTTGCTGGGACCAGTAATTTCCAATTGCACAGACTGAAGAGGCTCTTCCACTGCCAGTACTTCTGGATCGCTTTAGAACACAGCTAGAAGGTATTTCTGACACAAGACTACTGGGTAAACAGGAGCAGATCAAAGAAAACTCTTGACCAACCTTTGCAAAATTAAAACTGCTGCTCTGATACACTTTATTCAATTACCATTTGTCTTATGATTTTTCTTGCTCCAGTGTCATAACTGAAATCAATATTGCTTCAGGTTTTCAGATTGTTTTATAGAGGTAAAAGATCCCCTGTCAGAAAAGTTTTACTTCACTGTATGATGCATCACGTTCATGCTTTACTGGTTGCTTTTTGAAAAGCATGTGGAGGCAACTACAGAAATTAAGCTTTTATCTCTGGCACATTAATTGCAAGCTGCCTATCTGGTTACTTCAGTTATTCAGGAAAAAAAAACACCAAACCAATCAAAACACCAAACCACCACCAACAAAAGTTACATGTTTAAATAGCAATTCTGCCACCTAAGCATTACATCATGACATGACAACTGATTCATACACATTACACTCCGTAGCCACAAGTGTGAAAATGAGAGAAACTCCAGGTAAAAGGGATGACACACATCAGAGGGGATTTCTGTGGCCAGTGGAGTGATAATGAAAGACTTGAAGAAACCAAAAAAAATAATGTTTGTATAAAATCACTAAAACATATTTTCAGTGGATCCTGTTAAGGTCATCACTACAGCTTTACAAACTGGCTATTCTAGGATGGCAACCTGGAAGCACATGTACTCTACAGATGGAAGAACAACAGAATTGTATAAGGCTTGAGCAAGACCAAAAAATCCCAACTGAACTTGAAGCACCTACAACTTGAGGCACTCAAAGACTTAAGCTGAACAACAGTGCGACACAAATGTAACTACCCAGTTGCTGATCTCCCTTTTTCTTGGGCTAACCCGTTTCAAAAACTTAACCAGCTTGTGTAGTTTTCCAGCTTGGTTTATTACCAACCCCATTTAGGCATAGTCTGCTCAAATGTATATAAATTCAGATTTGGCACCTGCTTCCATCTTCAGGGCATAGGGGCTTTAATCTTGGGAACAGAGATGTTCTTGAGAGAGCTACTGAAAAACAAACATCTGTTTGTGCCTGCTCCTGGTATAAATTAATCTAAATTTTTAGATGGAGAGGTAGAAGCAACTACTTCTGAAAATGTACCCTAAATGCTTTGGGTGTTGTTAGAAAAAGAAACCAACATTCCGGGGCAATCTTACCCTAGAGAGAAGTCTATGCTATGATGGATCTTCAGAAGTCACCTTGTCAGTATTACCCTACTAATAAAGTCAGTAGGTAAAACTTGGAATTACAGGAATTCATAGACCTTCGTAGTAGCCTTCACATAGTGAATGTCAATACAATTTCATTCTGGTAGCTTGTTTTCATTCCATCTGAGCTTTAAGATTTTAATCTTATGGTGATTTCAGGAGTTATGCCAAAAAGCAATGAAAGCCACACATTCTTTAACATCTATGATATGTCCTTTCCTTCTTTGAGACCTATGCAGGAACTAATAAGCTTGTTAGTAAGTTAAAAATTACTATTTTTGGTCAGATCTGGATCTTGAGAACTCAAAATTTTGTCAGTGAATTAAACACATACAATGCCCAAATGAATTTGTTATTTTTGTGTTATTATTCTAGCACTTCACTTGGTCAGGAATGAGCTTGACTCAGTGTTGTTAGGTGAGAATTAAATTGTTCAAATACTCTGTACCACACTAAGGATTGGAGGGAATTGCCTGAACATAGCTAGGCTCCTGTCAACACAGAAATACAGCTGAGCATACGGACATTGGTGTCTGCTGGAGGTTTCTGCAATAGAAAAGGGAACACACCCTGTGGCATGGCAAAGCTAAGCTACTCCCAGTACTCCACAAGTTCTCCAGTATCAGGTCTTCTCTATTCCTCTCAAAATGTAATTCTTCCTACACTATACCACACCATCTTAGTAGATCTTCAGGCAACCAGAATGCACCTTACCTTCTGCACTTAAAGTAATTCACTCACTGGAGGCGAATTCCTTGCTTTTGGGTTCCTGCACACAGAGCAATTCTGATCTATTTTAGCAATTATTACCCAATCCCATTCTAAGGCAGATGATTGTCCATTCCCTTCACCTTTCACATAGTGTCAGCATTCTAATGTCCATCAAGTTTTTTTTTCACCACACAACTTCAAACAATCTCTCAGGAAAAGTTAGGCTTATATGCAGTTTAAAGAAGGCTATTTGTTTTCCAGAACAATTTCTATGGAATATTAACATTATACCTGTTTTTAACCTTCTCAGGGCAACGTATCAATGCAGAAAAGACTATCTTAGGTAAGGAAATAGCATAGTGGCATCACTACCCTATATCAACCAGTATAGCAAGAACTATTTATTCCCAGAACTGGAAGAATATTGCTTTTTTTTCCACCCACTGAGCAAGCCTGTTTGCTATCACTATACTTTGCTCTACCAAATTTAGCATTTTCAGAGCTCATGACTTTCGTGTTCTTGTCAACACACGCTCAACTCTTTACAGCAGCTCACATTTTCTATGAGAAACGTTAACTTCTCCAATGCCAATAAAGTTGATGTTAATTGCTCCAGTACAGTGTTTGTGCATCTCTGCATTACATCACTTTAGACAGCATTTCAATTTACTTATACTAAACCTGTGTACTCAGACTTTGGTAACATGTTCCTTTGGAAAATATGAAATGCTTTAAGTCATTAAAATGCATCTACAACAACTTTGGAATTGGTAAACCTAACAAAAGGAGTTTGAGTTGTCCAAGATTAGTCAATAAGTGCAGCAACAAACAAACCCAAGAGATTTAACACTTTCTTATCTCTGTAACTACAAGGCAAAAACACTATTCTCTAACCTGTTCTCACCCTTTCAAGTGAAATATATTCCAGCAATACATGGCCTCTGAAGTTCCATTTCTATGACAATAGATAGATTTTTCATTAGTTTTTTAAAAACATAATACTCCCATTTATTTTATTCCACTCCAGGCAGAATAAGTGGAAAGGAATAACAATGGGATCCTAACAGCTATGAATCTTTGACATACTCTTCTTCTAGAGCAGCATAAGAAAATGAATATTTAGGCTGAGGTGTTTTTTCAAAGTTCATTAAAATTTTCAGAAAGCCAAATGTCATCTGAGACAAAGACCTAACTTGTGGAGGCTCCGTTTATGCAGAATTTTTAGTTCTATGTAGAATGATTATTTCTAGTATGCTTGTTCCTGAACCCTAGTCTTATGAAAATGTCTTCAGACATGAACTATATTAAATAGAGAAGGAATTTCAACCCCTTTCAACCTAGACACAGAACAATGTTTCTCTTTTTTTTTTTTTTTAGAAATAGGGCAGGATAGGCTTCTGTTTCCTCATACACAGAACACACAACATCCTTCAAACATCACTTCTTCACTTATAGCAAGCTTCCAAACAAGGTGCATGCTGCACCTTGTTTGGAAGCTTGCCTGAAAGTGTGAGCTGTGTTGTCAAGATGAATGTTTCCAATATTAAAATATCAAAATGATTTTTACTCAGAGATAAGCAAATTAGTATTGACTCAAAATGAGAACTACACAGATTCCTATCCCACAGTATGTATTCTCATGTCAAATCTTTGAAAGAGTCAGTTCCACTTTGTTTCTGCCAGATGAAGAACAACATCTGATTACCAGCTGCATAGAAATTAAACCCTTGTTTTCATGTAACAGTTTTATTGGTTCTGTGCTGTGTTAATATGACAGCATATTACAGCTGAATTATTATAATGAATTGTGTGAGCTTGTATTAGTTTGAAAGCATTTTTAGCCAGGTTCATACTCACATCATTTGCAAATCAATACAGAAAGCAACACAGCAAGAAAACTATGTAGTGTACTTTGGATTAGTCTCTTTTTCATCAGTGTCAGATATTAACTACAGCATGCACAAAAACCTCAGAACAGTTTCACTTCACCCCTGTGGTTAATGAATAAGCAAATCTTCAACCGAAGACCTCTGTAGAGCTCTGCCTCACACAGAGCTCCCAAACACAAATGAGAGAATACTTTTCCCTAGCTTTTATTTAGGGATTGTAAAAACACAATTCAGATTGCAGATCCTTACCTGCAATCTCTTCAAGAGAAGCATGATGAAAAAAAGCTGAAGAACAAAACCAGTTCCAAGGAACACAATGAGACCTTCTTCTCTAAACATCCAAGTTCAGCAGTTAAAGACTCAAAGGTACCACCACATAAACTTTCTAGACAAAGCTCTGTCAAAAAAAGCAAATGTTCCTGTGCCGCAGCTTTGACAGTGTCTAAAGTATTGTGGCTTTACATGGTGGGACTGGCAGATGAAGGAGTAGCTACAAGTCTATCTTCTGCATGGAAGCAACTAGAAGCCCTCCCCAGGCCTGACAGAATAAATACCAGCTGGATCCAAGGTCAGACCCGCCCCTGACAAGAACGGGCCAATCAGCGATGGTCATAGAGCCTCTGTGAGTCAAATTAAAGAGGAGAGGGGAAAAAAAAAAACCAAAAAACAAACCTCTAGGCACCAGTTGGGCCCTTCAGTTTCAGAAGGACATAGACGTTGAAAGAGTCCAATGCAGGGCCACCAAGATGACTAAGGGAGTGGAACATCTTCCTTATGAGGAAAGACTGAGAGAGCTGGGTCTCTTTAGCTTGGAGAAGATGAGACTGAGGGATGATCTCAGTAATGTTTATAAATATGTTAAAGGTGGGTGTCAGGAAGATGGAGTGAAGCTCTTCTCAGTGATGGCCAGTGATAGGACAAGGGGCAATGGTTCCAAGCTGGAGCATAGGAACAGGCTGCCCTGAGAGGTTGTGGAGTCTCCTTCTCTGGAGACATTCAAGAACAATCTGGACGCGTTCCTGTGTGATCTAATCTAGGTGATCCTGCTCAGGCAGGGGGGTCGGACTAGATGATCTTTCAATGTCCCTTTCAACTCCTAAAATTCTGTGATTCTGTGAATCTGTGCAAAGATTTCCCTGAAGCCCATGGAGAAGACCATGTTGGAGCAGGTGTCACCCCACAGCCCATAGAAAATGATGGGGAGCAGAGGTCTCACCTGCAGCCTGTGGCGAGACCCCATACTAGAATAGGTGGAGAAATATGCTGTGACCTGCATTAGAGCAAGCTCCTGGCAGGACACGCAGCATGTGGACACAGATAGGCCCATGCCGAAGCAGGTTTGCTGTGGGAACTTATAATTCTGTGAGGGATCAGGCTGGAGCAGTCTGGGCCTGAAAGACCAAACCCCATTGAAGTGACCCATGTTGGGGCAGTTGGTGAAGAGCTGAAGTTGCATGGGAAAGAATTTGTGTTGGAGAACTTTGTAGAGGACTGTCTTCTGTGGGTGGGATTGCGGGTGAGGAGATGAATCTTCCACGTATTAGCAACACACAGTACCCGATAGATGGTGGGGTATGTGACCTGGCATTACGAGAGCAAAGCAAAATCCTTGACAAGATATGATGTTCCTAAGACTACAAGATGCATTGTGGACCTGAACGCAACAGTCCTGTGGTCATGTAGCCTCAACATAACAGAAAGATAAAAGAGGAACTGGGTGCAAAGAGCAGAACAAGAATGCTATGTTTAGATAACGTAGACAAAGCTAAATGTTAACCAATCATGAGCTCAGCTTTTGCACTATGTATTAGATAATTGACTTTACACCAATCAATGTAAGACACATATAGCTTATTGCTTGCCTTAAGAGTATATATATGCTGCTGTTATATTCAATAAACAGATTCTGACTTGCATCAAGCCAGGTCTCCGTCTCTCCATCGCAGCATGGGATCCCACGTCGGAACAGCAGAAGAGTGTGAGGATGCCCCTCTGTTCCCTCCCCAAGAAGGAAAAGAACTTGTGAGGAACTGACTAAAGAAGGCCAATGGCATCCTGTCCTGTATCAGGAACAGTGTGACCAGCAGGAGTAGCGGAGTGACTGTCCCATTATACTCAGCTCTGGTGAGGCTGCACCTCAAGTACCTGTGTTCAGTGTTGGGTGCCTCGCTACAAGAAGGACATTGACATGCTGGAGCGTGTCCAGAGAAGGTCAACAAAGCTGGTGAAGGGTCTGGAGCACAAGTCCTACAAGGAGTATCTGAGGGAACTGGGGCTTTTTAGTCTTGAGAAAAGGAGGCTGAGGGGAGACCTTATCACTCTCTGAAACTACCTGCAAGGAGGGTGTAGAGAGGTGGGGGTTGGTCTCTTCTCTCAGGTAACAAGCGATAGGTCAAAAGGAAATGGTTTCAAATTATACCAGGGGAGATTTAGGTTGGACATGAGGAAGAATTTCTTTACCGAAGGAGTTGTCAAGCATTGGCACTGCCCAGGGCAGTAGTGGAGTCACCATCCCTGGAGGGATTTAAAGGGTGTGTAGATGTTGTGCTTCAGGACATGGTCTGGAGGTGGACTAGGCAGGGTTAGGCTGTGGTTGGACTTGATGATCTTAAAGGTCTCTTCCAACCCAAGTGATTCTATGATACTATGAAACCCCCATCCCCGTTTCCTGCTGTGACACCTGTGTAGGGAGAAGGGAGAGAAATTATGCGTGAAGTCCATGAAGGGAGGGGTGAGGGATGGTGTTTTAAGACCTGGTTGTACTTTTTATTATACTAGTCTGGTTTCTGGTGTGTAGTGTAACAAATAATCTAATTTAGTTTTCTTACCTTTGAAAGACTTTGTTGAGTGGTTTTGCCTGTGACACTAATTGCGGAATAATCTCTCCTTGTCCTTATCTCTACTCCTGAGCCTCTGGATATATATTTTCTCCCCTGTCTAGGCGAGAAGGTGAGTGATAGAGCAACTTGGGTGAGCCAGGGTCAAACTACCACATCTTTCTATGAGTACAGCTGCTAAGAGAAATTCATTCCTCTAACCAAGGTATCCATTTTTAGAAAAGTTTCAGAAATACAGTGACTTTAAAATTACAACCGTTAACTCAGATTTGTTTCCAGTTGGCTAACAAGTTCAGAAACTAATAAGTAGTTTAGGCGGGCTGTTTAATAGATAAACATGTTGCAGCTACATGGCTGAGTTTAATTCCCTTAAAAGACCAAGTGGGAAAATGCTTTCTTTTAATTGCTTCACCAGGACCTCTGTAGAAACACAACATGGATTCTCCTACACAAGCCTAGAAAGATCAATGCACCCATTCCCTCATGAGACGCTGCAATGAGAGCTTGCTTTTCCTGGTGGTCAATCATTTCACCGCACTTGCCTTGCTGTTTGAAAGACCAAGCATTTTCATGTTCTCAAACCTAGAAACTGCTTTTCCACCTTGCCTGCCACTTTCATTTTACTTAGGAATACTACTTTCCACTTTGTAACTGAACCCACAGATTTGAAGGACCAGTCCTGCAGCCTTTTTAAATCTCATTCACTAGAATGCCAGCTTGTATACCATACCTCTGCCACACATAGCCTGATTTACAATAACTATGTTGATTTTCAAAAGAAAAAAAAAGTGTGAGCTGTTTATTAAAACTTCAAGCTCCTAGTTTCTAAGTATGGACTGCAAGAGAAAAGATGTTAGAACAATCCCCATAAAAATTGCAACTAAATCAGACAGGCAATGGCAGTCCTTTGCTAAAAAGGCCCATGTGTTCTGCGGAGCTCTCTAAAATGACAAAGTTATAACCTCTGAATTATACCATCTGAATATCTATTCTAGTTTCATTCTTCAGCCACTGCTTCTAAAAGGCTGTCTCCTTCATTTCATATTAGTTGGTCATTTAATTTCCTTTGAAATCTAATACTCTCAAGAAAATGGAAAACATAGAAATACACACAGTGATGAATATATGGAATTTTATTACAGCAGGGAAATATGAAATAAAGTAAAATTATTATTGGGTCATTTTCCTACTTTGGTATCCTTTAAGTTTCACTACTGGTAATTTTCTTAGATTTGGGTTTGACTGGAGGCAGAGGGAACAGAGGAGGAAGCAAGCATCTTCAAGTCTGTTTTTTCACTGCAGCCTGACCACACTGACCTACATCCTTCAGGATCCTTCACTGGTCCTGCTGTAGTTGATGTGCCAGACTTGGCATTTGATATGTAACAGACATCTGCCAACACCTTTAGAAAATCATCTGATAAGGTATGATTCACTTTGATTCACTCCCTCTTCCCTTCTTTAAGACATCAGCTACATTTAAAGACACGCCAGAGTATACAAAGAATAAAGTTAGACTTGACAAGCCAACTACATCTTGGGTGTTTAATGTGCAAACACTATTCTCTTATAATGAAAGCTTTTCTTATGTAAATGAAGAGTAAATTATTTTAAAAGAAAGTTCCAGACTAAATTTTTGGCACCAAGATGCTGTACAAAATGAAGCTCAATGTTACAGCCATTGGAGAAGTTACTGGGAGAAGGAACTCCCTTAAGTACAAAATCTGTTGCTTATGAAGTTCATAGAGGATAATGAAAAACCTTTAACTAGAGAAAAGCTTCAAAACAAGCCTTGGAAAAGAACATGGGATGAGATGCATGGAAATCAAGACAATCAAGAGCCCACATATAAGAAAGAATATATCTGATTAGCTTGCCTTATGTGCTGATGGAGCCATGAGAACCACGTCTTCTCATGGAACTCACAAACTAGATCGGGATTCTCCTCTCTTGGCTTAGAAGTCTCAGGACAAACACCTACAACTAATCTTGCTCTCTGAAGTCCCTTTCTAACCAGTGGAGAGAAATGAGTCCATCCCAGAAGCAGTTTAACTTGCATATTTTAGGCATCTGAATTCTAGAAGTACCTGTTTCTCTGTCCATTAAAAAGAGAAGATAATAGGTTAGTAGGCATCAGGATCTTATCTAAAGCTGCTCCTTATTTCTCTGCACAGTTTGCACAATTCTTTCATGACAAACAAATCCATGAGGGAAATTTTCATCAGCAATTGAAAAACTTTAATTAGAGAATACAAGGTTGACTCAACATCCATTCCAGCTTTCCTCCAGACAGGTATGATCTGTTGTAAAACTCTCATTCCTTTCCTGCCTCCTCATCAGAAAAGTTCTTACTCTCATTAAAACCCCTGTGCTATTGCTTTGCAAAAATGTAGATCACCATAATTGCGTTTCTGCACACAGTGGATGCCTCTCTGAATGGAAGTGCAGAAACAAGAGGAAGGAGATTGGGCTTTTTACTTGCTTGTGAACGAATGGGACTATTTAAACTAAGGCAGCAGGGAGCTTAAAAGCAGAAAACCTGTGCCCCGTGTGAAGAGCTACGATGTGGGATAGTTAGTATCACTGTGGAAAGCCAATTCATAGTATGTTGGTCCTGCACAATCACAAAGGCTTGCATGTGGTTGGTTTGACATTGCTTACAACAAGATGGCTGGCTGTAGAGCACTTGAGTTGCTTAACTTTAACATTCAGTTAAGCAAAGGTTTAAGTTTGTATCTGCAAGCTAAGGAGTTTAAGTTAATATCTACAGCACAAGTGTGTGTGAGTTGTACTCTCCAAATGCCTTAGCTCAAATGTATGCTATGCTTACGGTGAGATATCTTACAGGTAGTTGCTACTTCATGACTTGATTAGTAGCTCTGAATCAGCGTGGATGTCTCTGTTACTAAATCCAGCAGTCCCTTATGGGACTTCTAAGTAGCCTTCTGCAAGTGACAATGATGAATAAAAAAAAATCATGACATCTAATTAATGTAAGCATTTATATGAAATGCAAGTGTCCTAATGTGATTAAAGACACTAAAGGTACACAGGTGGCATCCTTGCTGACAGTGAAGTGCAGTGTGCCAGTTTCCAATACGATCATGGGCAAAAAGGAAGATCTTCTTGATCTTTCTGTTGTGTTCATTCAGGAAAAGCTTTAGAAGGTTTGCTACAGATTGCAATGTAGTATATACATTTTTCAGTTCTTTTCATAGAAATGCAGTTTTAGCCACTAATCTGCTCAATACTTGTAACTAACTGTCCGAGATGGCAGCTGTCACACAGAGACCCCTGTTTCCCACAGTGTGGGTATAGTATCTGAACCAAGGCAAGCAAAGTTCCATTAGGTACAATGGCCTTTATGTCACAGAATCACAAACATATTACATGAGCCTTATCTACAGAGCCTTTCCTTTGGTTCTCGGTGTATTCCATCTAAAAACACTCCCAGCCCGTACATTAGTTCCAGTTCCTCATACATTGGAATATTTTCCTTTCTTCTTTTTTGTTTTAACTTCGTTCCAACTTCTCTAGAAAACAAGATGCAGTGTATAGAGGTTGGAACGCTCCATGAAAGCCCTTAAACCAGAAAAGGAGTAGAAGAGGGAAGAAGTCGGGAGGGCAAATGCATGTGAGAGACAGCATTATCATGTTTTTCTTCCAGATATGAAAGCCAAATTCCAGACCATTCCAGCCTCCAGCTATTTCTCTATGTTGAAAGAAGCCGGGATTGGAAGACTCAGTTTAGAAGCCTTCCCCCACCCCCCGCCAGATATATGAATGAGCTTCCATTTGGTGCTACTGCTCTTCTAATACTGCTTTCAGAAGTGGGTTGAGACATTACCTTGCTTTGCCTAATCTCAGCAATTGTTCCCTTCTTTGTTAGTATAACAGAAGAAAAAGGAAACTGAGATGGCTCATATTTCATATTTCTTAAGTCAAGGGAAATTAATTTGGATGCCATAAAAAAAGCTTATTGATGTGGTGTCTGTAAAAGTAGATCATCACATATTTCTGTAGGCTTAAATAACAAAAATATTCAGGGGAAGTGATAAAATAAAAAATTCACTGGTTGAGAAATACACAGTAATTCTGTGCCACCTCTGAAATAACTTTGCTTTACTGCTGACAGAAAAGAAGCTTTAGCAAAAACTAGTAACTGAGGGATAACTTTCATTGGCACTAATCTAGGAAAGTACTAAGACAGCCAGATGCCTTCTGAACTACATTGCTTGTTAGTGTTGCAGATACTCCCTAGTGTAATGTTTTTGCTATGTACATAAAACTGCACAGGATCTCTATCTGTAACAGAAGCAGGGATGAATATTAAATATGAATACACTTACGTTTTTTCACAGTCAGACACAGTTTTATATATCAGCTTCATTTACAGTATTAGTCTGCTTCCCAGAGCACTGGTCAAGAATATTGTCTTCAGATGAGTAGAATGCTGCTTATTCTTAAAGCAGTGTTCATCACTAGGCAGAAGAAGTTTTTCCTAGAGTGTAATACATATAATAAACTCAGGGGACCTGCAAACCTTATTTCTTCCAGTCCATACTTCTTTTTCATAGGGGGAAAGAATTACACATAATACTAAGTAGCCACAGACCAGTACCACAGAGATTAAGACAATATGACAACATTCCTGTGAAATATTTGTATTGCAACACTTTTGGCAGCATTCAGGACATCCTCTAGTGTAGACAACAATGACAGCCAGAGTCTTAGAATTACTCAGTAGTATACAAATAACCAACACAGAATAAACCACCTAAAATAAGCCACAGAACAGTTATAAGAATTATTGAAAAAAATGAAAATATGAGTAATAATTAAGTTCAAATCTCCAGAATATGATACCTATTATAATAGCAAACAAAAATAATTACTTTGTTTGCCCCAAGATTTCGTGGTCAGAGCATTTGTACTTCCAATCATAGTGACCAATCAGTATGAGAAGGTTTATGAAGTGATTATTAAAAGGAATAAAGCTTGGATGACTACTAAATGCTACATTTAGTGGTTCTACTGCATCTTCTGTGCCAAGAGATCTTTACACATTACACAGTAATTACACAGTAATTACCAAGATGTGAGAAGGTATCAATAGGAAACCACAGTCCCTATTTCTAATATTAATTCCATATACATCTAAAACTGTATATGTAACCAGATCTGAAAATTGACAGCTTTGGTCATAAACGCACTATGTTAGAACCCCTACATAGAACAGAATAGGAGAGAGAGGGAGTGCAAGTGACAGAAAGAGGGACACTAGAAGTAACTACTCTGCCTTCCTCAAGAATGTCCAGCATGTCCAATCAGTGTTAGAGTCTTTTCTATGCAATATTTGTATTATAAATTTGAACATATATGATTGTTGAAATATACCCACTGCTTGAAAAGTCCCATGGATTACTCAACAAGGATATTTCAATGCATTCCCTGAATCAACCACTCCAAACACTGGAGTATGAAGTGTCAGTATTACATCATCAGACATGTTAACTTTATGAGCATGGCCTGACAATAAAGTGAGACCAAAAACTGTCAGAGGCTTATTTTTGGATTCAAGTATTACTCATGAAATCCTTATTTCTATGGTGTATCCAAACATCACATAATGTCTTTCGTGGTCACATTTCTATTAGAAGAATAGACACGCATAGACTGAGTGACTTACTGGAGAATCATAAATAGATTTTCAAAGACTAAATTAATTTGAACTCAATGTCACACTAGCATTTTAACCACTGAACTTTTCTTTCTTTACAGATAGAGCTTTTGGGAAAGTATAATAAATAGCCTCCCAGAGCCCCTATCAGATCTCTCTCCTGCATGAAAGTACTGTACAGCTGTAAACCAATTAGGCTGAAAAGTTCCCATATGTTAACCAAAAAGAACTCACTCCAGTCACTAAACAAATCCAATAACTTAAAACTCCCAGGATCTTAACTTGAAAACATCTACATCTAGGGATCTCTTAAAACACATTAAACCAGAGATCTTTAAAAACTGCACATCACTTCCAAATGCCAGCCATTTTTCTTCAAGCTGTAAATACTTCAGCTGAAGTTCAACTGCCCAAATTCACCAGCAAATGCTTCCACACAGCCATAATGCAAACCAAGCTTAAAATTCACTTGACTGGAGAGTTATTCCACATAGGTACCTCCAAAATAGGTGAAAACAACTCAGTAAAATTTATGTCAGATATTCCATGTAACTTAATGTCTCAGAACACTCTCATTGTTTTTCATCAGTAGCAGAGGCAAAATGAAAGCAATTCAGTTTGCAAACTCACTTTCCTTTGTCTGAAACTGAGGACTGAAATACAACGAGCCTGCCTACTTGGTGTTGTCCTTTTTTCTGTTGCACCTTCCAATCTTTTGAGGCCCAGTATAAGAAGTCATGCTGGGATGGTGGTGTGGTTTAGCCAGACTGGCAGCTAAAAAACCACACAGCCATTTGCTCACAGTGGGATAGGGGAGAGAATTGAAAAGAAAACTAGACTAGTGGTTTGAGATAAAAACAGTATCATAGTACAGAAAAGGAAGATGATTATGATGATGATGATGAAGATACGATGATTATGATAAAAAATAATATACAAATAACTAATGCACAACACAATTGCTCACCGCCTGCTGACCAATGCCCATCTAGTTCCTCAGCTGTGGCCCTCCCTGGCCAACTTCTCATAGCTTATATATTGAGCATGATGCCGTATGGTATGGAATAATCCATTGGCCAGTTTGGGTTAGCCATCCTGGCTGTATGCTCTCCTAACTTCTTGTGCACCTCCTGCAGAAGGCTCATGCCTCCTTGGCTGGCAAGGCTTGGGAAGCTAAAAAGTCTTTGACTTAATTATAAAAACTTCTTAGCAACAACTAAACATCAGCCTATTATCAACATTATTTTCATACCAAATCCAAAACACATCACTATTCCAGCATTAAATTAACTATCTCAGCTGAAACCAGGACAGACGGAAAGTAACACCCTCTGCTACCATCTCTAAGCTGAGTGTTGAATGAAAGCAGTGGACCAAATTGCTCACCACCAATTGCTTACAGAAAACTGTATCAGATGAGAAAGTGGCCCAATGCCCCTCAAAGGGACATGCATGAGTACATGTATGACTCTGTCTCAAAGCTTTAACAGCTGACATCTTAGGATAGAAGCCAACATGACATACAGCTGGCATTCAGCTCTTGATCTGAGGTCTCTCAGAGAATTTGTTTCTTTTAAAAATAAAATCTTCACAGCTCTTCTGAGTCTTTGGAAATTACTGGCTGAGCAGATGAAGCAAAACCCACATTCAGAAAGTCTGGGATTCTGGAAAACCACTGCCTGTTTGATCCACAACTCCACAGGCCGTGGGAGGATATAATTTATATTACACTGGTGCTTCACACATGGAAGTCACAGATATTCTTGTCCTTTTTTCACCAAAAAAAATCTTGTGAAAAAGTGTTCTTGTTGAAACCTTGCTCCCAAACAAAAATATCTATGAAGATACAACTAAGCAGTTCAAATGGCTTTGATTTCAAATAACCTTGCAAAATCAAAATTGTTGGCAAAATCAAGTTAAATCTTTACTTAAGCCCTTCTTTGCTAAAACACTTCTAACATAAAACAGGAAGACAGGAATTGTAATTTACATGTGTTTTGCTACTCTTCTACTTCATTCTGCTATGGTTTTTTGTTGTTATTTGGTGGGTTTTTTTGTTTACAGAAGGGAGCAGAAAGAGTCAGAAAAGAATAAAATAGAAAACTATGAAAAAGTGAAGGAAACGGGAGGATGGATGTCAACAGGGAAGGAATTTTAATGAGTTATACTGGTTTATCATGTAGGCTTTGTACAATGAATTCCACTAGAAAGCAACACTGATGGGAATTGCTAGATCTGAACTCTTAACCATTACCTCTTGCTCTTCCTCTTTAAGGCCTTAGTCAAGACAAGTCCCCTCTACCCTGCTTTTTCTGTTTCTTCCTTTATAGTAGAAAGTCCCAAACAATGTGGCAGCCTTCATTCATCTGCCTTCATTCTAGCTATTTAAATCTTCGATGCTGGGATTCCCTTTCTAAGTAACAGTGAGAGAAAGCTTTTTCCAAGGATAGTTCACCCACCATGCCTCACAGGACAGGATTAATTGCTGTCTCAAGTGACAACAGACCCTAGGTGACAAGCAGAGTCTGTACACTCACCCAATAGAATAAGGGAGGGTACAGATTTTACCAAGTGTGGGATCCCTAGCTAGGACCCATAAGTAGTGAAGTAATGCAAATTCATATTATACAATACAGCACTGTTTGAGGGTTGGAATGGGACAGACAATGAACAGAAGAGTTCCTAGTGTTTCCTCAGAATGTATAACAGCTGGAGAAATAGAGGTACTGTGCTGCTTCCTTTGACTAAATGTGCTCCTCCACTGACTGATTTAATTTAGCAAGCAGTACCCATGGCTGCTGGGTCATAGAGTGTCTTTGCTCTACAGACATGGGTGACACACTACTTTCCTGGGTTCCTGTGACTCATATTCAGTTTCCCTATAAGGTCTACACCTAACAAGGCACAATGGCCCCTAAATCCTCTCTAACAGTCATTTATAAATGTTTATTCTCATGTACAGTGCACAAGGCTATAGCAAACAGCATGGCAGGTATGGTGGGGGAAGGAAACAGTCCACTAATACATCCAGGCAGAAAACAATAATGAGTCTCCTTTCTCTCCCATTATTGCTCACACAGGAAATCAGTCCTCCTTTCTTACTTGCCCTTGGAGTGATGTGGAATACGCTGAAGCAGTTGTGCAGTAGTCTAATTACTTACCACAAATCTTTTAAATGAGTTTATACTCATTAATGTGGCATCTGGGAATTAGGCATTAAACCATCAACGACCTTTTTTCTAATCAAAGGCCTCAAAGCTTGTTATTTGGAGGGTATTTCTCATACAGAGCTCTACTTCCACATTAGACTAATCAGATAGGTCAGTTATTCTCACAGAATCTGAAAATGCTAGAAGCCTGCAGAGATTGCTCTTTAAAAGATAGGTGGGCATATAGACAAGGCTGCTTCTTTACTCTGCTAGTATGCTTTGCCATAAATGGGCCTCCTCTACTAACCTGGGGCATTATCTATGCTGCTACTTAGGAAGTAACTGAAATAGGCATAACTGAGTTAACTGTAATCTAGGTGGGAGGAATAACGATACTGTAGATTACTTGAGGCACAACTTAATTTCAGCATAGCTGCTGGGGTATACATATAGGATTGTGAGTGCCACTAAAGTCCTTGTGATCAGCTATTAGTTATGACATTGCTCTGCTCCAGCAAGCACCTACCAGCACATCATAGACCTCAGTTGTTATGTGGGTCTTGCGTGGGTCGCAGTCTGTTTAAACAACCACAAGCCATCAGGTCCTGCAGTTTATCCAGTTTTTGCTTGTCGAGGTAAATAGCATATTTCTGGGTTGTTTGCCACCTAATAGGAAATTAAAATGCATTTACTTCAATAATCTCCCCAATGACAAAATGACTATACTTATTTTCATATTTCTAGTTATCTTGCAGCACTCTCACTGTGAGTTGCCACAGTTAGTACAATCAGTGATGTTTTTTCAGTTCTAAGCTACATGTCAAAGGTCAAACAAAGTATTTGCCTGCAAAGCTACATTCCTTCCCAGCCATGTCTCAAGCACACTCACATAGTCTGCAAGAGGGAGTGAAATCATTCTTTCGTATCTATAAGGAATCATCTCATACTGGAGAAATTCAGTGAGACACTTTTTGACAGACCCCACTTTTTTACTTTCATCCCACTAGAATCATGTAGTTTCTGTTATTCACGATAATATATATGCATGATAATCTCCTTTTGTGGCTATATTAATTTTTGAGAATGAGTTTAAGCATATGTCTTCTTTTCAGAACAGCAATGTTTGCTAGTAGGAATAGATATGCCATACCGGTCTGTGGCTTTAATTTAGCTAGGATGCATAGCAATTTAAGTGATAGCTTTTCATTCCTTCTCTCATACCTGACCTTTGAAATTACAGCAATTCTTCCACAGATGTTTCCATATCAATATGCTGTCACTTTCTGATAAAAACTCCTAAATTTCCTATAACATCTTGCGGGTATCATCAGCCTTATTTTACAAATGGAAAAGTTGATGTCAATAGCAAGTCCGTTATAGTTAGAACCCACACTGCATGATCAGTTTTATCTGGTAGTTTGTACTGTAGCTGTTTTTACAGTGCAATACAGGGTAGCATTTACATCCTGAACTGTTTCCTCTGGCTTTTATTTGTTTCTTCTTAGTTTTAAAGAGGGGCAGCAGGAAAAGAGAAAAAAGAAAATAAGAGGAATGGAGTCATATTTTAGCTTGGTAAAGAGCTAATCATGTGTTTGAGAGTATAAACCTCCATGTTAATTCCTTTTTCACCATATTTATGTTTCTTTGCTCCCTGCTTTACAACTGCTACTAAACACATGGCATGGAAAGCAACAGTGTGCTTCTGATAAACTCCAGCTAAATAACTGCACTTTCGGTTGTAAGCACAATTCTCTTTCATACTATGTCATACTGAGACACAATATCCATCACTTGTGTAAGTTTTAGGCCCAATTTTATGCTTCAGAGCACTGCTGATGTCAGAGTACATTGATGACCTGAAAGCCATATATCAGGAATGGGATTGATCTGACCATATGCAGACATTCTTCTGCAGATAACTGCACTGTACCTTGCTGGCCTAGACTCCCTCGATAGGCAATGAAGAGGAGGTGGAGACAGTTTAACCATGTAATTCATCTGCTAAAACAGACAACTAGATCAGGGCAGACAGAGGCATTTCTAAAGTGTGATTTTTCTCACACTGAAGGCCAGGGGAGCTCAGCTTGACTAGTTTCAATGCAGTGAAATTACCTAAACGTGATAAGGATCTTAGCCCTTGAACACACTTGGTACTTCTTCCAAAACAGGATTTTTTTCACACAGTTCTCTCTTCACACAGCCTGTCTTCCTTCCTATGTCACAAGGGTTGTAAGATGGGTAGTTAGACTTTACTGCGACATCTATATGACCTTGTTACTCCAGGTCTGCTTTACAGGCAGTGCTAAGTAAATCAAGCTTATGAAGTGACAGAAAAATGAATACTGGGTATCTCATTGCCATGGCACTTATTCATCACTACAAGACAGACATGGACCTGTTGGAGCAGGTCCAGAGGAGGCCACAAAAATGATCAGAGGGGTAGAGAACCTCTCCAGGCTGAGAGTTTGGTTTGTTCCATCTGGAGAAAGGAAGACTTTTGGTAGACATTGTTACCTTTGAATACCTAAAGGGGACTTACAGGAACATTTTAGTAGGACCTGTAGCAGAAGATATAGCAGTTTTAAATTAAAAGAGGGTACATTCAGGCTAGATACAAGAAAGAAATTCATTATGAAAGTGGTGAAATGCTGACACAGGTTGCCCGGAGAGGTGGTAAATGCTCCATCCCCAGAAACATTCAAGGTCAGATCAAATGGAGCTCTAAGCAACCTGGTGTAGTTAAAGATGCTGCTGCTTATTGCAGGGGGTTGGACTAGATGGACTTTAGAGGCCCATTCCAAGCCAAACCATTTTGTGATTCTATAATGCTATGATTCCATGAAAATTTTTGGTAAAAAAAGCAGGTGAAATTAATTGTAAATTGAAGCTGTCTGTATAATTATTTTGTTCTTCCTCCTATTACCTGCAATTTAAAAGCTACAGTGAAGACAAATGTAGATGTCCTAAAATCTTTATAACATTCCTTTTGAAAACACCATTTCTGATGACACCAGAGTTTGGAGGGGAGCAGAAACAAATAGAATTTAAGCCTCTATTCATGTTGTGCTACTATAAAAGGTATGCTTAAAAAAAAAACTGTCATCCAAAAGTTAGACTGCCAAACCAAGCTTGTAGTTCCTTCTGTGAAACAAATCTTCGACTAGGAAGTCACTGTTGTCTCAGACTAGCTATGGAGAGGAGCTTATGTGAAAGGCGTATTTAAATGGTGTGAGAATTGCACCTAAGAGGTTAAAAACACAAGCGTCTGCTTATCTCCTATGCAAATATTGTGTATAGGGAGATCGAAATGTTGCTGGGAGAAGCAGCCAAAGGATGGAGGCTTATGGCAGCACGACCACCCTGTTTTGGCTGGAGGGTGCAGAATAAACAGATAGACGGGTTCTTCACAGAACTTTGAAGACCTCAGTGCCCAGAGTGAGATCTTCTGCTTCATAAACTTTGAAATGAACATCAACGTTGACATCCCTCAATATGATAATGAGCTAAGAAGAGTACATGCTAAACATGATTGACTGTAATACTCGACTCCCCACCATATAATATTAAATGTCACCCCTGGGGAGACTAGAGTGTAAAGGGTATTGAGGAAGCTATTCCTGGAGGGGGAGAGACTGAATTGAAGACCCCAAAGATGCAGTTGATGGGCTGTGCTCAGGGGGATTCCTTCTTGGTAAGAAATTGTGATTTCACCTTTTGGTAATACCCAGGATAGTATTTTGCTAACATTTTATTGTAATTGTAACATTGTATTTATAATCAGAGTCATATATTAGTGCTAAATATATATATATATATATATATANGCATGGCTTTACCAAGGGGAAGTCATGTTTGCCTGACCTGGTAACCTTTTACAAGGATATAACCAGGTGAATTGATGATGGTAGGGCAGTGGATGTGATTTTTCTGGATCTCATTAAGACATTTGACACTGTCTCCCACAGCATCCTGGTGGGCAAACTGAGGAAGTGTGGCCTGGAGGGTGGAGTAACGAGGTGGATTGAGAGATGGTTGAAGGGGAGAAGTCAGAGAGTTGTCATTAATGGGACAGAGTTTGGCTGGAGGCCTGTAACTAATGGAGTCCCTCAAGGGTCAGTACTCAGTGATGACCTGGATGAGGGGACAGAGTGCACAGTCACAGGGGAGGTGGACTTAGTGATCTTTCGAGGTCTCTTCCAGCTCCTAACATTCTATGATTCTGTGATCTCATTAATGTCTATAAATATGTTAAGGGTGAGTGTCAGGAGGACAGAGACAGGCTCTTCTCAGTGTTGGCCAGTGATAGGACAAGGGGCAATGGGGTCCAAGATGGAGCATAGGAAGTTCCATGTGAATGTAAGAAAAAACTTTTTCCCTGTGAGGGTGACAGAGCACTGGAACAGGCTGCCCAGAGAGGTTGTGGAATCTCCTTCTCTGGAGACATTCAAGACCAATCTAGACACATTCCTGTGAGTTAATCTAGGTGATCCTGCTCTGGTAGGGAGGGGGGACTAAATGATCTTTTGAGGTCCCTTCCAACTCCTAAAATTCTGTGATTCTGTGATATTTTTTTCTCAATGTGTGATCTGCATCTCAATCTTAACCCACCAAATTAGTGAACAGACTAAACACAGTGCTTACATTAACACATGACATCAGTAATGGCTTTATTTTGACAATATTTAATTAGATATCAAGCTAGAAGTAAACATCAGACACAGGAAATTGAACATATAGTTTAATCTGAGCAATAACTGAAGATGGGGCCTATTTAACGACACAGAATAACAAATCCACTACTGCCAAGTTCTTGCACACCTGGGTGGGTTTCTTTTTGCTGTGGGCCATAATATTGAGGAACTTCCTGGGCCTGATAAGTTAAGGAGAATTACTATCAGTTGTTTGTGACATAGAGCTCTTGAAGCATATCTAAGCAATTCCAATAGTTTACACAGGTAACATGAAGATACCCCAAGTTATTTTCTTTACTGACCCTCTAGGGTCAGTATATATAGGTCTGCTATAAAGCACAGGCTTTATAATACATACCCACTGTGAGCCTTGCACTTCCAAATCTGCAATGGCTTGTGTTTGTGCTGTTGGAAGGCTCTCATCATGTCATGATTTTCCTTACCATTCATTTTGCAGATAGAGCATGAACCAATGCAATGAACCCTGCAGTAGAGGCAGATTACAGCCCTGGGCAAAAGAAGCAAAGAGCTTGGGCATTTACAGA
The DNA here is from genome assembly GCA_013399135.1 of Heliornis fulica. NCBI lineage: Eukaryota > Metazoa > Chordata > Aves > Gruiformes > Heliornithidae > Heliornis > Heliornis fulica. The sequence goes on from VXBZ01012254.1 coordinate 123,469, forward strand.
TGCATGTGTTACAGGAAAAAGAAGATATAAGGAAACACGAGAGTAAATATAGCAGTTGTGCCAAGCCCTGTAGCCAGATATGAGATGGGTATGAATGAGGAGACAATCAAAGCATTTTGTCCTCCTGGTCTTTTGAGTGGGTAATGTCCAGGGAACTGCAGCTGGTTTACATTCCTTCACACTGTCATCACAAACAGATAAACTGGTATTTCTGGGGTTAAATCCAGGGTCTTACCCATGTACAAGGCGTTGGTACCCTGAGCTTACAGTCAGGAACAGACAAAGAGCTTCCGGAACAGTGACTGAACTGTCTGCAGTCTGTCTTAATGCAAATCAGCCAAGTTTAGTGTGCACTGATGTGCAAGTTTGTGCGGTTAAGGAAGTACTTTGTTTATCTGTCTCAACTGAAAAGACTGGGAAGCATTTTTTTTTTTGGGGGGGGGGGGGGAGGGGGTGCAGGGGCCATCACTGACNACAGAGTCATGCATTCACAATAGAGAAACGCTAATTATTTTATTGATTCAATTATGAGTTAGCAAAGTTCAGTGGCAAATGCAACAGTGGTTTAACAGGGTTCAATGGCAAAGTCACTTGGTTATTCACTGCAGAGTGGACAGGGTCAGACACAACCATCAGAGAGACCATGCCGTTCTGTCATGAGGTTCAGAGAGCACACCCTTGCTTTCTAAACTCCTTCTCAGCAAGGAGTCTAGGAGCAGCTGGACCCAGTCCTAGTTCCAGAACTGACAGACAGTTTATGGCTCAAGGATTTTGCACAATTAATCCTTTACAGCACTCACTGATTTTAGTTTATCATGCTGTTAGTCACTTAGCAAGAACCTGTTGTGGCAAGGAATCTCTCAACCTTGATGAGTAACCTTGAGTGGTGTCCCTCTCAGGGGGAGATGCTGGCTTGCAGCCCACTGCTGTGCTGGAGACCTCAACGGGCTCCTGGGCAGCTCACTGTTTATGGAGAAAGGCGACTGATTCAGAGACATATTTGCACACGACTGAAGATGTTAGTTTCTTCCAGATCTCTCTTGAGTCAAACATTGACCAGCACTGCGGTTAGGTGGGCATGTTGCTCAAATTAGCCCTTGGCTATTGTGTTGTAATCCATCACCAAATCCACTCTGAGATGAGGCAGCCATCACGACCAGACATATCCATTACCACTTGCCACTGGCTGGTATCGCTTGTGTGGGTTGCAGGTCAGGATAGAGGTCAGGTTGGGAATGGGTAAGGGACCATACCATCTCAGGAGGTTTTTGTGGGTAACTGGGGACAGTAACTGGTGCAGTCATTGTAACTGACCCTGCTGCTAAATGCATATCACCATCAGAAGCAGCAGAATTAGATGAGAGCAAGTTAAAACACGATAGAAGATTAAGAGGTCCCAAATTAGGAAACTGTGAATGCTGTCTTAAATCCAAACCAAAGACTGAGTGTAAACCTCACTATCTTAGTCATAAATCAGTTAAGGAATTTAGATTCTTTAAAGGTTTTACTCCACTCATCCTCCTTAGTCTCATCAGAGCAATCAAGGAGGGGGATAATACTTAAAATGAAAGGCTGGAAAACTGTCTGATCACAGGCCTTTGCTGAGTGAAGAAGTAGACAAACAAATGCCATTTCTCACCCACAGAGGAGCATACATAACATATCTCACTGGCCAGAGTAGCACTGAAAGGTCATCTCCTTCTCATCTTTGCCATTAAATAGATGATTTTTCAAAACACAATGGCCACAATGTCAGCAGGTGTCATGTTATTCCTTTACACCTAAGTACAGAAGCTTTCTCAATCTTGTAATCTACCCCAGTCCTCAGATGTCTGTGGAGATACTGAATATAAAATACAGTTTCACAGCAGGAGCTTAGTGAAACTACATAATCCTGTCTGCATTCAGAGTGCATGGTGCTCTTTTTTCCATCTCATTTTTAGAGCCGGATATCAGGATCACTGATTTCAATAATTAATGTGCATCTTGCAACTCTCCTAGCCCCATATACCTGTGTTCTTTCCCATCAGCTGAAGGGTCTATTTTTGACTGGGTACTTTAATATGCATGCCTTGATTAAACTGAATTTCCTTATTTGATTTGATTGCCTTACACAGTGATCTCTCCAACTTCAGATTTTTAATCATTTTTCTTGTGCCTTTACCTCTTTCTCTTGGTTTCGTTCTGTTGTTGTTGTTGTTGTTGTTGTTGTTGTTGTTGTTGTTGTTGTTGTTGTTGTTGTTGATTATATGGTGTGGGGGCTGTATAGCTGCCATATTCTGACCCAGATCTTACTGACTATGGATTGTCTTTTGAGAGGCTAAAAATACCATTCCAAAAATTAGAAGAAATTAAAGCCAGGTGTACTGTATATATTTTTGGATATATAAAAGTGGAGAGATCAGTGACACATACATATACATATATATTTGTATTATACTATAACATTAAAATTGGTTTTAAAGAGTTGCAGCACCCACTCTAGTTACCTGCAATTCCAAGGTGAATTAATGATCCCTGTGTATATTTTATGCATTTGGTTTATACTGCACATTCAAAAAAGCACATCAAATTCAAAACCGTTCTCATTTATGGACGGAAACTTTGAGGCAAAACAGTACAGCAACTACCTTGTTATGAGTTATAAGTCAGTCATTTATTCAAGTCAAAGAAAATACTGTTGTAATTCCAGCTAAGCAAGGTAAGTACAAAATATGACCCCACAGTGCACTAGCTCCCTAACCTAAAAGTAGAATGTTCATCCACCGATTATTTTATCCATTCTTTTGAGGGCAGTCTGAAAAGCCAGCAAACAATTACATCTGGTGTGATGCTCCAGTCCTGGTACAGAGAGCACTGTTAATGGGAGATAGAAATCCAAAGCACATTTACATTACACTGACTGGCCAAGACAGACATGTGGTGCTGTCAGAGATATGTAAAAACATATCAAAATGCTTTCTGCAGCACATATTTTACAGGCTGAAAAAAAAAAAAAAAAGAAGGCATTGTCTCTCCTTTCCCTTGCCCTCCTCAAATCACAAAGTTGACATTCTCCTGACAAAATAAGGGATTTTAGCTTTTCAAATTCAGCACATTGAAAGTCTGCACACTGCCATACAGAGACTGATTTAATTGTACCTAACATTTAAAGGAAGGGCATTCACAGACAGCAGGTGTATTCTGAAGCACAGAGTGGAGGATGCAGAAAAGGAAAATGTTTTGCAGGAACTCTTTCCCCACTATCATGGACCATAAGCATTCTGTGTGAATTCTCACCAAGCATCTTGCAGCTATGAGGAGGTAGCAAACAGTTGTGTCTTCCCTGGTCTATATACACAGTATGTAAAGATGGTGACCCAGCATAGTTTGTCACATACAAAGTGTCATCAGGGTGAGCAGATGGAGAAAGAATGAAGCTCCTGAGGATATCTTTGTCTGCTGTCCTCCCTGCTCCACTCCCCAAGAGCTCCTTGGGGCCACAGCCTGGCAGGGAGCAACAAAACCTGGAAGAGGGTAGGTGAAATGCCAGAGCAAGGACAGATGGCAGTCACAATGACTATAAGTTCTGGAGGAGGCTTTGAGAAGCATGGGAGCAGAATTGGAAGTTTGTTTAGGGACAGAAAACTGCCCTCCTTCCTTTTTTCTATTCACGGCATTCCACAAAAGCTGGACTAACTGCCCTGTACCATATTTTAAACTTCTTTTTGAGGCAGAGTCCTTCAGAAAGTCACTCTGCGTATGACTGAGCCTTCCTCCATCTCTGGCTCAAAGCGGGTGAATTGTGTGATTGTTTGGGTAAGTTTCCCATTCTTTAGACCTGCTACGTGTTGGTTCCCCGGCAGACCAAACAAGATTGTCTTTGCTCTTGGTGCTGCACAATCAGGCAGAAGTGGTTTGGTATGGACAGTCCATAGAAATGGTCATGAAGGATACTACATAGTCTAAAATGCCCATTATCAGAAACAGCAACTGCATAGACTAGACCTACAAGAGAACTGAGGGGAAGGAAGAGAAGTCCAGTAACATGGAAGGACAGAAGTAATATAGGGGGAGGACAGAAGTAATATAGGGGGAGGACAGAAGATGAGCAGAAGGAAGTCCAAAACCCCACACTCACTAAAAATTAATGAAATAGAAAAATTTAAGCCTCTGATGAAAATATTTGGGGTTCTCCCCGCTCCCCCCTAAAACTTTTTGACTTGTGTTCTCAAACAGTGCAGTAATTTCAAAAAAAATTAAAAGTTGTGAAGCTAAACTGCATCTGGACTCAACTTCACTGGTTCCTATTTACTCTTAGCAAGTATCTGATTTCATAATTTGGAACAAACATAATTTATATATATGTTTTTATTTAACAGAAACCTTTAACTGTGTTTGCTGGGCAAAACTCAATCCAAAAGTAAAACAACTCCAGAGTAAAATATCTTTTTTGATACATCTTAACCTTAAGAATATGCTCTACTCTTGATCATATTAACCTCCTAGACTCACTTTTCATTGATTTTCTGCAAGTAGGGTCAAGCTCAAATAACCTTTCTGGTGTGAGCAATCTGAATAAAAGCAATGGAATTCAGCAGGAGTAAAGACACTGTGGCTACAACCCTGCCATATGAAGTCTCTTTTTTTTACTGTCTTAAACAGAGGTTAATTAATGTTAGTTAGCTCACTTTAAAATCAAAGTACTCTCTATCTTCCAGTGCTTTTAAAAATCTCAAGCAAAACTTGATGCTACAGTTATAACACAAGTCCCATTATGTATCCAGTCACAGGTGAATTCACACTGTCATGTGGTATATTCCTTCTTTAGTCTTAGCAGGTTAACGTGAAAAGAGGGTCCCGCAAAGGATGGGCTCAGCAGGGACCTCAGACATACAGTGGCCTCTTCGGAAACTGTCACCCTATTCCTTTGTTTAGAGAGATTTTAGAGACTTTAGTTAAAGATCCATTGGCAGCAGCTGGATATCTGCAACAATTTATTTGTGCACTGACTGCAATACCAGAAAGTAATGCGCCTGCCACTCATGTCTCTAGTCCTGGAGAACTCTTTCCTCAGGGTCTTGCGTGTCTGAGCATCATGCAGCCACTCACTCTCCTCTGACTCCTACAAAGGATAGGGAGGAGAATGGAAAAAATCTCATGCATTGAGATAAAGACAGTTTAATAGGATAACAAAGGATGATGATGACAACAGTAATACTAGTAATACACAAATGCAATTGCTTATCACATATAAAAGGGAAAAAAAAAACCCTAAAGTTCAGTCTGTTTCTGAGCAGCTTTCGGAGTTACGCACAGAGCATGCCATCTATGGTATAGAATATCCCTTTGGCCAGTTTGGGTCAGCTGTTCTCACAAGAAGCTGGGAGCGCACCGCCAGAACAGCTGAAATGTCTGGACTTAGTGTAACACTACAACTACATAGCAACCACTAAAGACATCAGTGTGTTATCAACACTGCTCTCATCCTAAATCCAAACAGCACTAAACCAGCTACTCGAAAGAAAACTAACTCCATCTCAGCCAAAAACAGAACACTGGGCCGAGATGACTCAGGAAAATAAGGTCCTATTGAGCTCTTAACTCTTATGCCTCACACATTACCAGATGTGTGAAAAATATTGCCTTGTAAAATGAAGTAAAATTAAATGAATCCACAAATTTTTAAAATGCAATCAGAATAGCAATAATGACTAAAAGAAAATTTAGCCCTTCAAGGCTTCAAAATACTTTGCAAATGTTATCTCATTAACATTAAGATAAATGCACAGTGTTCTTAAGCTTATTTAATGGATTTGGAGGGGGGGTCTTTTTCCCCCTGTGTCTAGCAATTAGCATAATTTCACAAATGCACTTTAATTATAGATAAAAATAGAATAAATATTTTTGCAACATTTTTATTTAAACAAGCATTTAATTAAGCCCTATTAAGACCTACCATATGCTTTGGGTACGATAGGCTATTGTAAGTACACCTCCTCTAGAGGTTTTCAGTGTTAGAGGAAATTACATTATTTGACATGGGCAGCATGGTATGTAATTGACTCAAAATTACAGACGCAATAAATAATTATTATTAAAAACACATTAACACTGTAATAACTGGGTAGTCATTTTGATGGCTCTTAATAAGCCACTGTAGCTGAAAGTGTATCAAGCAGCACTTGTAAAGTACTGAGGATCTGGCAGGATTGCAGCTTCAGTGATAGTTAAAAAGTGTGTTATCAAGTTACTGCCAATTTTTTAAAACTAGGATATAGTTCCTTGTCACTACTTAAACCACACTGCACCTGCTGTCATGACACAATCTTCTGAATTGCTTCAAACCATACAAACCTAAAACTTTATGGTTAGGGACAAAAAGACCAATAGCTCAACAAAGTGGATTTTCATTCCCTGTAATTTCCCCCAGTTCCTCTAACTTTTAGTCTAATACTTCATGCTTGACTTTGTGCCTGACTAAAGCTTCACTTGGTTTTTGCAGAGTGCATGGAAGGGAATCTATATTTCTTGTACAAGGAACTGGAGATGCTGCTGTTCCTGAGAGGGAAGGAATTAAGTCCAGTTTTTGGTACTGTTATTTTAAATCAATTAGTATTATTTACCCTCTCATCTTTCAGTTTTTCTTTCACCTTATTTTTTATTTCTTTTCTGCCTTTTGTCCATTACAGGGAAAAATGAATTAAACCACAATTGTTGTCAGCTGTACTGAAATATTAACTCAAGTTTACAGACTTCTATACACAAGTTTATACCAACATTATCAGTTCCTCATATCTTCTCTCATATAAGCATAATTACAAGCATTTTTACAGTGGTTTTACTGTATCCACAGTACAGCAAAGGTACTGTTAAGAGCCCTACTGCTTCTTCTATGAAGACAAAGGCACTGCACAAATTTCATCTTTCAAATCCATCAGTGACAGCGAAAAGGCTAATTCTCCCTACCCATTAACGAGGATCAAACTCTTTCTGGGATGATTTAGTTTGCCACTTTGTTTGTATGAGTGAGTCTCTAATTTGTATTAAGCAGATGCAGTGGGATTAGGTAAAACTGTTCAAATCACTTGCCTCTGTCAAACTGGATGATTTATTCATGACCAGACCTGGCTTTTAACAGATGTGTGAAGTCAAGCACTTAGGAGTAGTAACTTGGTACCTCTGGAGTATGTTGGTCTACTACTTGAATCCTTTCCTTCCTATAACTCAACTGGAACACCTACCTTTGTTTTTAACTGGCATTAAACTTACTTACCACATGCAACTACTCTACATACTGCTTTCTGTCCCTGGAGTTCAAAGGTGCTGTAGACCTTGCAGAATCAGCTGCAACCTCCTCCAATTAATGTGTATTTTCACTGACTAAAGGAATGTCAGCATCTGAAAGTTTGTATAGCTTGCTACGAGGTAAGATAGTGTTTCCTCGGGACTATTTCCCTTATTGCTGCATGATTATCAGTTACAATACTCAGAGGAAAAGTTTAGCTTAATGAGCACTAATGAATCACAAAAGCTCATGTTAAACAGAGCAAAAAGCTGACCTAGCAGCTTTTTATTTATTTATTTGAAAGACAAGACAACACTTACTGGTCATGTGTGAGCAAACTAATTTTGACATTACTAGGTGAGCTGAGATATCAGTGTATTAGATGTATTGCTGGAATGAGGGAAGAACATCACAGAGCAATTTTCCCTTTCACCTCTTCCCTTAGGATGAGGACTGTATCCCTTGCCCATAAGGATTACAAAATACAGTCACATATCTCTATGTTTGCTCCTAACTAAAGCCACTGACTTCTGGATACAATTAATCTCTTCTTATCTGACCTACATGGAAAGCTGGCTCTGTGATTGCTCATTTTCTAGAGTTTTTTCATAGCTATAGGAAAGAGACAGTCACCTCAGAGGGGTGGCTTGTGCCATCAGCTGTAGACACCTGACTTAGCTTCACATTAGAAACACTTCTGAATTTTCCAGTGTATGTGTGGAAGAACCCAGACAGCCCAACAAATAGAGAAAGGATTTTTAAATGTCTAGAAATAATTTAATACATCCATTCCCTCATGCCTTCTTAAGGCCTTATCAATGTTTTTCTTATATTTGATAGGGTATATTAGCCAGTATTCCATTAAAAGGTGATACTCAGCCTAAATCATAAATTACAACAATTATTTTGCAATTCTAAACCTGATTTAATAGCCATTTAATATTACTCTTCTCTGCTTTTCCAGCTAAAGTTCAGTTTTCTCACTTTTTCCTTTTTTTTTGCTCTGGTGCCTCATTGCAGTCTTGTGACTGTACAGCCACTACAGCTGTCTGATCATGGCTTTCCTTCTGCCTTCAACAATCTGTTTCCACACCCTTTTGAGGAAAAGTACTATTTTTTAAATAGGTGCAGAGACTAACCTGGCTGCAAATGAAGAGATGATTGGCCCATCATACGGTTCAAAGACAAGGAATGGATGGAAAATAATTGTCAAGAATGTGGGGAAGACAAGATTTTCCCCTCAAATTTAAGTCAAATAAATTTAAGTCAAATTTATGTGACCATGTTACCCGACCTCAGTGATTCTTCTTGTCTGCTTCCCAATGAAACTAAAAAACTTCTTTCATCTTCAATGTGAACTTCTCTGTCAATGTCCAGATTTTGGGTTTGACAAATTGATCAGCGATTGCATGACTGCATTTTACTAAGAGCTTTGCTTCCATTACTTGCTAATGACCTTTATTTAACTACATTCAAGATGCTGATAATTTTGACACCATGTATAGAGAGTTGAAGGAACATATGCAAGCTTCATTTTCCCTTTGTATACTGTCATTCCTTGCTCTGGTTTGTCTAGGTGTGTATGCTGTAAAATAACTTAGTTTATGTCTTTATCAGGGGATTGTCAAACACTGGGGCAAGATTCCTAGTGGGGTGGTCAATGCCTCAAGCCCACCTGTGTTTAAGAGGCATTTGGACAATGCCCTTAATAATATGTTTTAACTTTTGGTCAGCCTTGAAAGGGTCAAGCAGTTGGACTAGATGGCCACTGTAGGTGCCTTCCAACTGAAATCATCAATTCTGTTTTATTAATTTCATTTCCAGATCAGGACACTCCTGAAATCCAAACTGCATGTACATCACTTCAGCAGTGGAGTATTTTTCTGAAGAGAACCAGCTAGCTATGACAAAACCAAAATGTAAATATAGCTATTGAGATGATTTATTTCCACAACTACTGCATGCAAACAATATAACAAAACCATGCTATCTCTGTTTCCTATGTCTTATAAAACCTGACTTGTATGACCTTGCCCTCCCAAATAGTTCTAGGTCACTGCATGTCACAAGCTAGAGATTGAGAAATATATGCTATAAAATAAACTACTTTGTCAGGCTGTGATACAACCTTTAAGGTTATTTCAAGCACTTGAAAAACAAACACACACACAATTATGCTTATCTACAGAATTGCCACGTAAGATTTGGAAGAAACCAGGTCTAAATAGTGTGTAATACAGTTATGACCCTCACAAATACTAGTCAAGGAACTTACCTGCAAGACATAAGTTCTGAAGTGTCTACTTTTAGTAGAGAAGTAGTGAACGTAATTTGTGAAAAGTTTCATTTTTTAGTTATATTTTCTTCAGAAGATAAATACGCCTATAGTGCTCAACATAGGCTGTTGAAAAAAGCAGATTATAAACTAACCATCATCACACATTTGGCAGTGCTTATACACTGTAGAGTCTTAATTCAAAGGGAGAGATGGAAGGATCCAGACAACTAGGCAGGTAAAAGAGAGCTTTGGGGTTCTTAGGTCCAGGTAGTGAATGTATTGAGAAAGAGGTGTTCTGTGATTATTTATCACTATTCAGTGATGACATGAAATGAAATAATAATAATGTAAGTTTCATATTTCCATGCAAAGGATTAGAAGAGATGCTGTAAGATATTTTTAGGATATTTCTTTTGACAGTAAAGAAATAACAAACTTTTAGACTTCTATTGACTCTCATTTCTGCAACTAGCATGGTATTCTGCTACACATCATGCTGAGTAGATAATAATATATGTACAACTTTGTTTGCAGATGTGCTGCAAAGAGAAATACCTGTAATTAAGCACATGGATTTCTTACACGCTACTGCAGCAGTAGATTTTTTTCCCTTTTATCATGAAAAAAATAAATCAGACCATTTCTGTTTTCTTCCTCTAGCTTTTCACTGTAATGAACAAGTAAACCTCATATGGTAAATATTGAGCATGGGTATGTGAGAGCACCATTGTTCTTAAACCTAAGCAGGGGCACTATGGAGAGGAGGAGCTTTTTTGTTGTTGTTGTTATTTTTTAACTCAATGAAATAGAATTGCTTCCATCTGAAGACATTAATCTCAGACAGAAAAATGAGTGGAAACAAACTAATACAACAGATGAATGCTCACCTAAATACATATTTTCTTTCCATAGAACAAATTCTTCTACATTCATTTGCCAAGAACTCAACCCCAGAAAATCCTTGACTTGTCAGAGGCCTTAAGTCCTCTCAATACCTTTCAAGCCCTCAACCTCAAAACAGAACCTGATAAATTACCCTCCTGGCGAGAGGCTTTGGACTGAGGTCTCACTGATGGAAGTCTATTCATCAATTCAGAAAAGATGCTACAGAAGTTCATATGGACAGACACATAGGAGAAGACTGTAGAACATTTTCAAATCAGCTTGATATAAAGGTCAAATCTTTATTTACAGAATTTCTTGTCCCATGTTGCTTGCTCACAGGACATTTTATTTTGCATTTATATATCCACCAACAGACTATAGTTGTGTCGAGTCAAATATGGTGGTGAAAGAAAAAAAAATTTTCTTTAAAGCCATCAAGCATCAGACAATATTTGTTGGATAAGGCTTGTACCCCAAACAGCAGCTGAGTCTAATTATAAGCATCTCATTTCCCATGAGCAGCAAGAAATGTTTTGCTTGGCTCAAGGTTTTTAGGGACAGCCAATCCATGGTGTGATTTTTGAACCAGAATCAGTTCAGTACAGATGGTCTCTGTGATTTAACAAAATGATGATTCACTTCAGCTAACTAGTGTGCGATCGCTCTGAGTTTAAGTAGAAAGAAATAAAGAGATGATCAGAGGCTCTAAGTCCTAAACTGGCACAATGTGGTGTGCAACAGAGAGTTTGAAGAATTCAAAGCATCATACAAATGAGTAGTAACTCCTTACTGTTTTCTTATAAAAAGAAAAAATTAGCTTTTTTGCTAAGGGCAATTTCATTAAATGCAACGAAACTTATCTTCTCTTTAGATGTATCCGCCATTGTATAACCTAAAAAATGCCACTGAGTACAAAGCATGGAGTGGAACATGAATGAAAGTCTACTGTCACTGCACCAGCATAAATCAAGAAAGTATTTAAGTAAGTGAAGTTTCGGCTGTTTATTTGGCAACCAAGTGCTGTAGATAAAATTCTCTAAAGAGTCCGTTGCCCCATAATGCTTAGCTAGTATAAATCAGTGTAGCTTTCTTAGCTTCAGCACGAGATTTCCCAGTGTATACCAGATGATATATAGAGAATGGAGAAGTTCAAAGCAACTAGCTGCATGACTTTGAACCTGGTTCTAGTCCTGATCATATGTTCAGCATTTTAACTTCAGCTAGCTGTGCTACATGGTTATTAGACATGCTCTCTTATACACTGAATATTTCGTGTGTGTCTGAGCATTTTAAGAGACAAGTGTTCATACTGACAAGTCTGAGAAGGTGCAATCAGAACAAAATCCAGGAGAAATGGGCTTAAGATAAAAAAGAACTTTGATACAGATCCTGAATATCATCAAATATTTGTATAAAAAGGATGTATAGGTCTTTTATTCTAAATCTAGTTGTCTGCAAAAACAGATACGCTTTCAGGTAACACCAGAAGCGTTCAGTAAGTTGAAGTATTTATTTTTTCAAAAGCTGGTTGAAGAGATCTTAAAGTTTGAACCATGCTGACTTAATTGCTAATCTGGGACATGCTCAGAACCTAAGGAAGACAGGAAAAGTATTTTTGCTAATGAAAATATTATACTAGCTATGATTAAAGGCAGACTGTATGTTTGACATAATGCACAATGTATTTCAAAGGAAAACACTTTGCAAGGGGCCTCCTGGAACTGCAAGAGTCTTTACCTTCACCAATACCCTTACTTTCTCATAAAATAGCACAATTCTTTCAAATGAAGAAACATGTCTAGATCTGCTCCTGTGCTTTCAAGACACCTACCAAGATGCCAGGGATGCTCTTGTAACAGGACAACTTGTACCAATGTATAACAAATGTTTCTGCCCCACAGTCTGAAATACTTGGGGCGTTTGTTCTATAGGAATTATCCATATGTCTTAAACTGTTTAAAGATTTGACCTATAGTAATTTAAATGTAAGTTGTATAGTACTATATCCTGACTTGGCAGTGCTGTTCTTCTCCAGCTCCTTAATGCGACTCGTGAGAGGATAGATTTTATCTTACATGTGTTTTCATGTACTGAATCCTCAATTTTCATAATGTTTTTCCACATCTTCAATGTATATGAACATGGGTAGAAAAGAACCATGTCACATGTTTAAGAACTATAATGTCATTTCCATGTTATTCTAAATATGATTTAGTAAGGATTTTTAAGACTTCTCGCAGTATATGTTTTCGTAGAGAAGGGTCAAGAAAACATTAGCTATATTTTTAATTTTAAAGGGTCATAAGTTATTTTTCCTTAGAGAAAATAAAAAATAAAAGAAACTATTGTATTTACTGTAATGCTGAAAGGAAGGGCGCTTTGAATCAGAAAACCCAGGCTTGCTGCAGACGAATTACTATTCTTCACAGACAAGTCATACAAAAGCCATTTTTGAAAAACACTATCATAGATTTCTGATATCATGTCTGCAGAAGTGCCACCACATCATTCATTCAACAGGCAAAACTGATTTTATGGAAAACTTTTGCATCTAAAGGAAGGGAAAGGAAAAAGAATCTCTGAGCTTGCTGATGAACAAGAAAACCTGGTAGAAAACAACTTCTTTTAACTGTCTGATTAGTGACAGGAGAGGTTTGTGTTATATATTTGGCCTCTGCAAGATAAAGTGATTATAGCCCTAACAGACTGCAGGAGTTCATGCTTCCAGCTCACATTTATTTTAAACAAAATTCTTTGAAAGTAGGTGTAGATTAACACATACCCTAATCTCCCCTAAATCAGGAAAGGTCAGTAAATTACCTGGTTCTGGATGGTGTGCTAATAATTGAGATGCATCTGAGCACTTGTGTCTTTTCTCCGGGGAAAATTTAATGGAATGATTTAATTGTATACTTCTCAGCAGCATAAAACAGTGTTTGAATTCACAGGAATTATTTAAAGTATTTACTAGTCAACAGCAAAATTGCTATAGGTACTTTATCAGTGCAAATTCTTTCAGATTTGAGTTACATTATGGTTTTAATTGTCATTAGGTTTGATATTTCTACTTAGAAAAACATTCAAAGGACAGACTCCCCAATAATGCATCAGTTTTTTTTAAATAGACAAATCCTTAGCATGTTTTTGAATACTCCCATGGGAGTCAGCATTGCTACTTTGAATCATACAGCTGTATGATTCTAATACATAGACTGTCAATAATCAATTCAGGTGCACATCAAAAGCATCTAGTGGCATCTGAAATTTCCCAGATTATCTTGCTGGTCCTTCATTCCAAAGAACCTGAAGTGCTCTACTATATCCCAAAACATCTGTAGGTCTCTCAGGTACCTTACAGCTTCTCAGATTACTTTTGACCCCATATGGAAACAATTTAAACAAACGCTGTTCCTAAGTTGCAGAAAATATCATGACTATCATTAAGTAGACATGCAATACACGTTGCTAGATTTTTCCAAGGTGTTTTGCACCAAAAGCAGAGGGCACAGGTCCGGTGGGATGGTCCCAGCTGGCAGCCAAGCACCCATACAGCCACTCACTTCTCTGGCTCAGCAAAAGCACAAGGGAATGGAAAGCATAGGAGTGAGAGAACTTGTGGGTCGAGGTGAAGTAAGAGAGATCACTTGCCTAGTACTGTCCCAGGCAAAACAGATTCAACTGGAGAAAATTCATATATTGTGAAATTCTGTGGTTATATAATTGCTGAATTAGGTATTGTGAAAAAGAAAAAAAAAAAAAAACAAACAAAATAGCAAACATAGGGAAAACACATCCTACTCCTTTTGCAAGCTCAACTTCATTCCAGACACCTCACCTTCCACCTTGTTATGGATGCAGGTTAGTCCCTGTCCCTTCAGTGAGGCAACAAGCAGCACGTGGGGGTTGGGGTCAGGACATAACAGCTCTCTGCCGCTCCTTTCTTCTCACTCATTCTGCTCTATCACAGGTCTTCTCCAGGCTGCATACACTCCCCTCATGTACAGCCATCTCACCATGAGGCATTTCCTTCTCCTCTGACCTTGTTGCCTTTGCCACCCATGGAGCCCCCATTTCCAAAACCTTACCACCCACACCCAAACAGTACGATCTAAAATTTGCTTGCAAAAAATGTCTATCCTCTACAACATAGACTTTACCCTTTCAGGGGCTGTACACATGAGGCAGGATATGTTAGAACTACAGACAAATGTTCTTTCAGGTATCACCAGGTTCTGACTTTCAGCATGTCCAAAATACAGTAGGGTAGTAACTAAATTCCTGTAAGGGTGACCTAGACAATGGGTAGCTACCTCCAGTCACCTAGTAATTTAAACTTGAGGGTGAGAGTCAACTTTAAATTTTACCCGGTTTTGCCTTCCTCCACATGAGCTAAGGAGTTTGTTTGCCTGATCTGTGTCTCTTTAGGAGATGATTGTCATATATCCCAAGGGAATCTAGGCAACTCCTAAGTCCACAGGCAGTGCTATTCAAATAGGTGCCTTCCGTGGACAATAGAAATTAGCTATTTCCATGGGACAGTCAACATGTCTAAGACAACTGGAATGAGTCGTCTTCTGCAAGTGAATCCCTTCTCAGTCACTATGGACATGAGCAGCTTAAAATAAACTTCTGAATTTCTGCAGGCTCGAGTTCAGATGAAGCTCAGTTCTTGAGCTGACATGCGTAGATGTGCTTGCTACATGACAATTCACTGTTATTCTGAGGCAAGTGGCCTGGCAGGAGTCAAGACATTTCAGCTAAATCAGAACACGAAGTCTCTGTAATTAAAATAGTCTGGGAGTACATAGCTTCTTCCCACAGCATTCTCCTGGAGAAACTGGCTGCTCATGGCTTGGATGGGCATACTCTGCTGAACAGAAAACAGACTGGATGTCTGTGCCCACAGAGTTGTGGTGAATGAAGTTAAATCCAGTTGGAACCTCGTCATAAGTGGTGTTTTATAGAGCTTAGTATTTGGGCCAGTTCTCTTTAATAACTTACCAATGATCTGGATGAGGAGATTGAGTGCCTCCTCAAGTGTTTTCAGATGACAGTTGGGTGTAAGTGTTGATTTGCTGAAGGGTAGGAAGGCTGGATAGAGTGAGCTGGACAGGCTGGGTCAATGGGTTGATGTTAATTGTAAGAGGTCCAGCTAGGCTCAGTGGTGGGTCCTGCACTGAGGTCACAACAACCCCAGGCAACATTACAAACTTGTGGAACAGCAGCTGGAAAGCTGTCCAGTGGAAAAAGACCTGGAGGCATTGGTTGACAGCCAGCTGAACAGAAGCTAGAAGTGTGCCCAGGTGGCCAAGGTCATTGTCCCGGCTTCTGTCAGAAACAGTGTGGAGGACTAGGACTGGGATCATCCGCATGAACTGGCCACTGGTGAGGCCATACCTCAAGTGCTGTGTTCGGTTTTAGACCCCACACTACAAGAAAGATAATAACGTACTTGACTCTGTCCAATAAAGAGCAAATTATCACTCCCTACAACTACCAGAAGGGAGGTTGTGGAGAGATAGAAGTTACCTCTTCTCCCAAGTAACAGGTGATAGGACAAGAGGACAGGTTGTGCCAGGGGAAGTTTAGATTGGATATTAGTAAAAATTTCTTCAATGAAAGGGTTGTCAATCTTTGGAACAGGCTGCCAAGGAAAGTGGTGGAGTCACCATCCCTGGAGGTATTTAAAAGACATGTAACATGGTACTTAGGGAGATGATTTAGTGGTAGACTTAGCAGTGCTAGGTTAACAGTTGGGCTTTATGATCTTAAAGGTCTTTTCCAACCTAAATGATTGTATGATTCTGTTACTCTTTTCCAGAAACAAAGAGATGATAAAGAATCAAGTGGGGCTGCTATGCAATGTTTGTGTCCTCATTGCAGAGCAGGTGTTATCTATAATGCTTCAAGTAGGTCCTGAATTAGAAGCTAGAATTTGGTTAGGTCCTGACACAAGGTCAGTGTGAGTCTTTGGTAGGTAACAACCCCTGTTCACCTACTTCTTTACAAGAAGCACACAGGCAAGGAGACAGGTGTGGTGCACTTCAGTAAGCCTTCTTGAGTGGCATGCCATGAGACAAAGCAATAAAGGACATCAGGAATACATCTGTCAGCTCTTCTTGTAGCTGACCACATTCTCATAATTATGCTGGTCTACAGAATTAAATCTTTCTTCAGTGGGAGGATTTACTGACTATCATTACCCATGCAACCCATCTATATTCAAAACCCAGGAATGAGTTCATGATATCGTGCAAAGACTTTTTTTTTTTTTATTGTGTGACTTGAAACCCAAAGGCAGGGACAAAGACCAACTTCACTGATGGGGGGGCAGAACAGAATCTCCATCCTTCGTATCATTTCATGTCACAAATTAGTGAGGAGAGACACATCTTTTTTGACCATGTGGTGGTTTTGCTCTACACATCTGGTACATGAAATAAGACTGGTGGAGACATCACGCTGCACTGAACTGGAAGCTGAACACAGCCACAGAGACAGTGGAAACAACCAAAGTCTGCAGAAATCTTCCTGTTTCTAGACTAATCTACTATATCTCCTAAAGGTATTGAACATGCAAAGACACATGGGAAATAAACACACAGCTTTGTAACTTGCACTTTTTTTCTGCTTCAGAAAGCACTTGCAAACCTATTAGGCATTTTATGACAACGTTCTGTGGCTGCCTGTAGTCACAATAGATGAGCAATAGCTAAACTATCAGTCTTTTCTAACAACAACCCTGAATTAGAGAAGAATCAGAAGACTATTATGACATTGGACAAAAAGTTGAGGATATTGCTTGTGTAAAATTAATACACTGTATAAATGCCTGTTTTATTGTTATTAATTGAAAAGCTCCATGAACTTAAAAGGGAAAAACAATGGGTGGTAAATTATTTTTTTCAGGGTTCATCTTCCACTGAATAGAAAGGGTACATTATTTACCTTCCATTAAAGTGACATTAAAGTTATATTACTAAATATTTACCAAAAGTGATGTTGCATGAAAAATTAGGTAGAACTTGATACTCTTTAACTTGGAATTTATTTTGCATGGGATGATGCTTATCACCAGTGTAGGCAATACTTTGAGGTAATGTAAAATCAAGTACAAATGAAAAATGCCATATAAATAAAAACATCATGTTCTGCAACTTCATTTCTCTTTGGAGTATTTATGCAGTCTTTCTAGTTACAGAATCCCAGTATTTCATAAATAGCGTTTACTCACAATAAACTAGATATTAGCAATACAAAAAATAGAATCATAGAATTTTTAAGGCTGGAAATGACCCCTAAGATCATCCAGTCCAACCATTAACCTACCGCCACCAAGTCTACCCTGGGTCTTTTTTTTTTTTCTTTGTAATTTACCCAAAGTCACCCAGGAAATACCTGTTCAGCAGTCACACTAAAGCTTCTAAATTCCCTGTCTAGACTACTGACTATTTAATTCCTTACCTAGTAGCAGTTCTAGTAAAAAAGCAAAAGCAAACTGGACCATGTTTTCAGAGGATTTTCACAGAATGAAATTACAACAGTTTTACAAGCTGCCATGTGTCAATACAGTTGTTTGCCTGAATACTTGTTATCTGCATCAAATCCAACACTGGATTTTGGTTAGCCTATTACAGAGCAGGGTTACACCAAGTTATTGTCATGATATAAGAAGAGCCATTACCACCCCTCATCTAACACGCTGACTTCTTTGCAAGTGTCCCATTAACCTGGGGTCCCTGCTGCTGGAACAAAATGTCATAAGGATTATTGTAAATGTCAGTTGACAGCAGCCAGGCCTCAAGCTCCAGTTGCACAAATATACAAAAAGAGATTCTCCACACCTGAATTATTTCATAGCCTATATGGACAAGCCAGATGCAGGAAAGAGCTTATCTGCAAGGAAAACTGACAAGGGCAGTGATTTCAAACGTAAGCTATAGGGCATTGATTTTGGGGGTTGAAATTTATTTATTTAATAATCGTTAATTTCAGTTTTCAGTTTTCCTTGTGATTATTTAATGTGCAATTGCAACACATGCCTAAAGTGCAATGAGGATGGGATAAGTGGAAGAAATAATGAAGAGAAGGAGATTATGTTGGATGAGGCAGAGTACGGAGAAGAGGAAAAAAAAGGCTGGGAAGAGAATACTGGGCATGTAGAATAACATGAGGACCAAGGGAGGAACAGATAAAAAAGCTTTCACTAACAGACAGTAGTTGCTTGATGACACTGGTAATCAATACAAAGCTTGTACAAAGGTTTGCCTGACCCATCTCAGAAATTCGTTCATTAAAGATGTCAGCACAGGTACAAGAGGAAGTAGTAATAAACGAAGAATCATCAACGTGTTCATCTAGAGGTGCCTCCGGGAGATCTCATCAACGCTGAGGTCTTCATAACAGTGGATGAAGAGAGAAGCACAAGATCTGAAAATAAAAGACCCTCTGATGAAACATTCCTTCATCCACTGACCACAGTAGGAAACTAGAGCAATTATGTTTCTAATGTAGGTGTATGAAAAAAGTGCCCTAAACTATTTGTGTAAACCAGACTTCAGTTTTCCGGATGTTCTGTTCCCCGATCATATATCACAAAAGTGTATTTTTATCAGTTAACTTAATTTTCCCCTCAAAAATTGTTTTTCCAAGTGGCACACGTGAGAATTGTGTTATCTGGTGAAGTTTATATTGCCACCTGCTGAGTTTGATGTACCCTAAGGAGAAAGAATGGAAATCTGCTTCTAGGGACTTCTTTTTTAAACTGTCACAAAAAGTAGAAAAGAAGAAGAGATGCCAGGTTACCCAAGCTTTAGTTACAAAAAAAAAAAAAAAANAATAAAATTTGCAGTAACTTCTTCTTTGCAAAAAGGAGAAGTAAAAGTCTGCATTTACTGGCTAAAATTAAAGTTCTGCTTTTCCCCCTTCTTTCTAAAGAGTTGAACAAACATCTCAAAATGTGAAGTCTTGTCTTTACCTTATCTGAGACACACAAAGCAGAACAGGATACTAGAGACTCTGAAAGCAAGGTGAGAGTACTTACTTATCCTGTAATATCCTGTCTAGGGTTTGAAGGATGCTGACTTCACATCCTTTCTGGAAGACTACTTAGTTACCTCTACAACATATATAGTTTGGATGCTGGTATAGTAGATTTTATCTGATGCCTTCTTCATTTATCAACGTAAAGTGGAAGGTCAAAATCACCAATGTTCTCTCACCACTAGAACTCAAAATATATTGCAAAGCAGAGAAACTTAACAGACTAAGAAGAAAAACCTTTGTTGAAAGTACTATTCTGGGTCCCAGTTTTAGAGATGGAAAGAAATGAAACAGACTGAAAGAAGCAATTTTGTTTTGTGCTGAAATGCATAAATGGAATGACAGTGATATGGCATCCTCAATCCACATGACAGATTTTTTTTCCCTCTAGGAGTGTGTAATGTATTATTAAGTTTGTAAAATATACACAAGTTTTTAGAATTAATCTCTTAACTTATGAACAGAAACAAATGACAGGAAACATTCTGAGACATAAATTCTACCTCAAACAGAAAATCTTAATGTCAGGGTCACCTTTTCTTGGTCTGCTGCCCATTATCTGAACAAGTCTCCTGTTTTTTATTCTGGTCTATAGGCTGCACAATTCAAAACTATTTCTGTAACTGAAGACAATGCATGTTCTTTACCCTTGCCTCCACATATTACTTTCATATTTTAAATCAATGTGTTTTATAAAGAATTAGTTGGTTTGTTGTTTGGATTTTTTTATTTGCCTGATATTGTGTAATGGAATGCAATCACGTTATAATAGCTTTTTCATTAAAATGTTTGATACTTTTTTTTCAGATCTTTTTATGGTTTTGACAAGATGCAGCTTCATAGTAGAAAGACTGTGAAAAAAAGGATGTTCTTCTCTTAGGTCAGTTCACTCTTTCCCACATACACTCAATTTAAAACATGACATTTGCTTACTTATTCTGTGAGCATTTGCTGTCAACTCTGTGATCTCCGTCAGTCAGGGTCAATCAAAAGACAAAAAAAAAATGATTTGCCATTTGGCTTCCATTTGCCAAACATAAGCTATGGAACAACCTGATTCTTCCTGTTCTTAGTACAAGGAGGGAGGCAAAAGTCATTTATGAACTGAAAGTGCAGCTTTGGGACAACGTAAACAATTTAGGGTTTATATATCCGTGTTGCTTTGAATGAAATAAAAATGGCAGTGCATTTCAGAAGTGTCAAAACTGTTCGTTCACCAAATAAAATATGCTAGTGATTCATATAGCTCATACCTGCAACACCTCAAATATTTTGAGTTTTCAGTCAGCAAATTCCAACTCTCTAATGGTCCATCTAGATCACGGCATAACTAGATTTATCACTTTTATAGATGTGACAAAATGGAGTCTTTTATCCTCTTCTTCTCTTAATACTAGCAAATCATAGAAGAAAAAAAAAGTAAAAGACCAATCTCTGGAGCGAGATTTTTTAAACACATTTTTCTGAGTCATCATCCACTGAACTCTATGATTCAACTCTTGCTGATTTCCATGGCAGCAGAGTTATGCTAATTCTTACTACTGGACATGCCATGCTTAAATACATCTGTGGCATGCACTTCCCTTTCAGCTGGGGTTCTTCAGCACCCACTGATTTCTTTTTGCTTGCCCTTTTGTTTTCTGCATTCTGGTTTTCAAGCTACTAAGTCAGATGGATGTGTCAGTATAACAACTTCTGATCAAAGTGCTTCAAGAAATAACAGCATTTCCCCATTCATTATAAAAAAATTAAAAATTCAAAAAAAATCAATAACTGGTAGTTATTGATTGACAGTAGTACACTGTAGAAAAATGGTGTATGGTTTGCTATCAGCATGCTGACTTTTAAACAAGATTCATTTAACTAATAGCTTCTACCTTGCAATACTTTACATTGTGGAACTTTCTTTTTTTGCTGGTTTGTTTGTTGTTTCTTAAGCTTTAATAAGTTTGAATAGTTTTGGTTTTTTTAGTAAAAGGTGCTTTGGGGTTTGTTTGAGTTTTTATAATATAATCTACTTATAGGCTGTGTGGGGATCAAAATGTACCCTTAGGAGCATTTTCAGTAATTTCTCATTCTTTCTAGGTTCTCTACATCTACTGGAAAGATAATACAGTAATATTTTTTTTACAGAAAGGTGTTTGTTTTACATTTTGGGGATGTTAGAATGACTAATTGTAATGCATTATGGTTTAGAGACATGAATAATGGCAGGCACAAGTTCAGAAAAAATTTTGACTTTTGGGTATGCAGCACAGTTTCCATTAAATTTAGAGCAAAAGGATAATTATGAGGCTACAGAGATTGACTACAAGAATCCAAACACATTCTGCATTTTCCCAAGCATACTACAGCAGCTGGAGTTCTCTGTCAAATACTAATATTAAAGCATTTTGCATTAAACATGATAATTCAGAAATATCTATGAAGCCATGAGGAGGAGTTGGGATTCCCTTGTTATACCAGTTGTACTGCAGCACCAACTGACTCCCATGCCTTCTTTTTGACATCTCACAAGAGCATGTACAACATACAACATATGAATCTCTCCTGACATAGTTATTATAAGGGAGAAAAACTGGCTGAGGGAGAAAAGAGACACAATAAGGTGAACTTAACTGTTTATAGTCATAGAGAATGGCAGTAAGAACAGGCTCCAGACCCTATAAAATGGGACTAAGACTGAAGTTAGTGTCCATGACTACAACACCTGGATTCCACAGACATGACTGCCCACATTTCAGTGACCATTTAATGCCTGCCTTAAAGGTTCCCAAGTGCCCAATCTTAAGAGTCTAGTTGTGCTCAGAAAATCTCCCCCCTGAGGATTTAGTAGCCTAGGGTGAAGTGTGCTGAAATACTTAGGTGTCTGTCACAAAACGTGACTAGACTTTGCCTACACAAGCACAAAGGGCTGTCCCAGCCTCAACAGAGGTAGGCTACTTAGAGGCCACATGCACTGTGGTGGTCCTGACTTTCTCCTGACATACATTCTCAGAGTTGTTCCTGCAGCACTGATCTGAGGACTTGATGGGCTCTAGGAAGGACCAGAAGTTTAGGAATCTTCTCGCATTTCCTGAAAAGCCAAACCTGGGTACTTGCACAACACAGCGAACTTTAAGTTCAAAGACCACAGCCCTACCAGTTGAACTTGACTGGAGGAGAATGGAGCAGGACCCCTTTTTAACTGAGAACCCAGAACAGCAGGGAGGAGACCAGTGCTGTCCTCATACTAGGATGTCATCAGTTCACATCCCACCTCCCAACACCAGCTCTAACCTCCGGGTGATCTCTTTTTATCACCTCAGGTCAAAATCCTTGTGGTCATTTAGACACCAGGAATTAGCATTCAGCTTCACTTACCCACAAAGAAGATCAATATATATGTCTTTGAAATTTTCAATCTAAATCACCTTGCAGGATGTCTGTCTTCCTCTTAGGACTGTCTTCTACAAATCAGATATATGTCCAAACCTGTTCAAAATTTTGTGGCCCTATTTTTCTCTTTTGTCAAGCATGCAGAGCCAAAGGGACCATATTTCTGTCTACGTTGTATTTCACCAGAACAGTGCAATAAAATATGTACGTATGAATTGTCATATCTCTAGAATATATGAATGCTCATAAACTCACCAGATGTTTTGAAGCAAGCACTAGGTTTTAATTGGGACATTTAAACTTGAAAAGGCCAATCTGCAATGACACTGCTCTTCTTATTTATTTCAAGTTATTTACATTTTAGAAAGAGGAGACCAGAAAGTTTCTTGTCCTGTTTTTCAGGAAAAAAATAAAAAAGTAGGAACAAAAGTAATCATTCCATTAGTACTACTTAACAGAAAGATGAAAGTAACAGCAAAGTGAAACGGAAAGATTCAAATGCTCTTTAGCCCCTACAAAAAAATAAATCCCCAAGAGGAATCCTCCATAATCTTAACTGCAAAATTTATAGCCACAGAGTACAGACATTATTTCTTTCCCAGACATAGGGCTTCCTCTTGAGAAGAAAATATTTGTAAGCTAAATGCATGAGGAGAAAGCCCTCTCCCAGATGGGATAGACTGGCTGTTACCATATCACCACAGCAGAATTAAAACGGTTGAAACTACACTTCAGTAGCAAAGTGACACCTGCACATCCACTGGACTGCAAAACAACTCAGTGAATACATTAGGATATCTAAAGTGGCACCAGGCACTTATATTTGGTGATCTGAATCCATCTCCAGGGCTCTATCAATTATAATGAGAGCTGAGGCAAACAGCTTAGCTACAGACATCTGCAAGGTCTTAATCTGACCTAACTCCATGAAAGTCTCATGCGTTCTTGAAAACTATGGTCCTATAGCACCAAGAAGCACATCAGTTCAATGTGAGAATCGCTGAATCTGAAAATCTGGAGAATTAGGGCTTGAAGAGCTCTTGAAGGATGAATGAGCTTGTTTGTCCACTCTAAGACAGGATCAATTATACCTGTGACATTTCTCACTGACATTTAGCAACTTCTTATTAAAAAATAACAAATGTGAAAATAAGTTTCCAAAATCTTTATTGCAGAGAATTCCGTTCTGATCTGAAAGCACAGCTGACTGACTTAAAATGCCTTTTTCTATTCATATGTGGAAGAGGACCGTGGAGGGGGGATGTGAGCACAGGTGCTATGTTTGTCATGTCACAACATCACTGCAGAAGCAGATTAAGGAGCAACTGCAGGATCAAGACATGGTCATTGAAATGCTATTCATCACGTTGCATCACTTGGCCCAGAGAGTGGTACAACATCCATTTCAGTGGGAGCCCTAGTGCATCTACATCCACCTGATCCATCTACCTATCCATTGTTCCTTTCCCAGTATTATTGTTTCAGCAAAAGGAATTGGGAAAACCCTGCACATCCTTTGCCAAATATACAGCCGCTATTGGGGCTTGGTAGAAGAACAGAACGTTAATATCAAACTGCAGAACGAGTAAATGTAAACGGGCTTGAAGCTGTCCACTAACAGAAGATAGTTCATGTACATGCATGGATGGATGTATCCATAGATATAGTTATGTGAATATGCTGTATATAATCTGTAAAAAAACCCTGTTATTAGTACAAAGACCACATAAAAATATTAAATACCAGAACTAAAGCAAGACCATTTTTTCATGGATTTTTTAGCCTTTTATTTTCTCCTATCCCCTTGAATGTCAGTATACAGTGTCAGAACTAGGCAGAAAAAGGTGTTTTCCCTGCCCTGCTCCACTCAAAATCAGTCTAGGACTAAAGTTTCAGGATGTTATTACTTAGCAAACAGCAACTCTCAGTGAGACCATGCTCTACATGGATGCCTGTGTTAATAAACTACTTTTTGCAAGTCCATCCCAAACTGTGACTCTGAAGGTGCATCATAGCTGCCTTTATGTGTATGACAGCAAGACACTGATAGAGATACACAGCCTCCAAAAAAACTCTGAGTAACTGTAAGATAGATGTGTTCCTGCTTAAAAGTTTAAAAAAAAGTCAATTTTTTCAGTAGGAATAAAGCACAGATTTCTCCTTGTCTTGTTCTTGAAAGCCATTAATCTTTCCTTCACAAAATTTCCTCGCAGATTTAATTCTGAAGCAGACACCTGGCATGAGATATTTCAGTGAGAGCAGTTCACGTTTGGGAACTGTGTCTGAAACCTGGTTCTTATAATGGGAAGGATCAGACAGCCTTAAATACACAGGCCTATTGGCCTGTCCACAGTGCATTTTCTAAGTGAAGCATTCATTCCAGCACAAAGATTAAAACATGCTGTCTATGTTCACTCCAAAACGTGCTTTCAACCCTTCAGGCAGGTTTTGTGCTACAGACATAGCAGATAGTAGTTATAAATACAGTTCCTTTTTTTCAACTTCACAAGTGTGATGAAAAGACACTGGACTGCAGGGTAAACTATTAAAACGTGCAGATTCAATACGTCACTACCGCAGATTTTAGGGATACAGTGGAGAAACGCACCACTGCGCTATAAAAGTGAAACTACACTATTGCAACACAAGAAATTCACAACACGCACTACTGCAGCCATGACCCACAGCATTACCCCCGTAACAGAGTCACAAATCCCAGGACTACCACCCGCGGGCGAGTCACAAGAGCCACGGTCACCGCACCAGACCCACGGCTGTCGCTATCACTGCTCACAGCCGCACTAAACACCACACGCGTGTGATGGTCAGTCACCCGAGACTACAAACTTCCAGCACATCAAATACTCACCACCCCCCACACACACCCCACCACGCCCCAGGTTACCTTAGCCAGCAGCATCCTGGCCATGGGTCTCCTCGTCGCCCAGCTCGGGAGTTGGAGAAGCGACTCCCAGTTCTCAGCCCAACTCAAAGCGTTTCGTTGTGGTTTTGCGAGGTGGTTCTGGTGGAGGAGAGACTGCAGGGACGGCGTCTGCAGGGGATGGATTCCCCAGGCCCGACAGAGTAAATAGCAGCCGGATTCAAGGCCAGGCCAATCACCGACGGTCACAGCGCTTCTGGGAATCACATTTGAGTGGGAAAAAAAACCCGCAAACAGCCGCTTTTTGCCACCACAGAGTGAGAAGATAATAGAAACTTTGCAGACGTCCAGGTCTCCGGGCGCCGGAGAGAAAGAGTCTCTGGAAGCCCGTGGAGAAGACTATGGTGCAGGGGGTGTCCCCCTGCAGGCCGTGGAAGATGGCCGGAGGAGCACAGACCTCATGCCAGAGCAGGTGGAGCCATACCGAAGATGCTGTGACCCGCGTTAGAGCAAGCTCCTGGTAGACTTGCAGCCCGTGGAGAGAGAAATCCACGCTGGAGCAGGTTTGCTGGGAAGGTGCATTGTGACTCTTGGCTGGAACAGTCCGAGACTGAAGTACTAGGAAACGTTCTATAGCTGCACCCCATAGAAGTGCCCCGCGCTGGGGCATTTGGTGAATAGCTTAAGCCCCGCCCCAAGTAGTAAAACAACTCATTAGGAACTTCCCTCCCCGGGAGAGGAAAGGAGAGAAATGAGTAAGTCTGCAAAGAAGGGAGGAGCCGGGGGTGGTGTTGTAAGAGTTGTTTATACTCATTGGCCGACTCTGGTTTCTCTGTGTGTGGGGTGTAGTGAAATGGATTAGAGTTTTCTTGCCTTTATTCTGTGTTGAGTCTGTTTCACCCACGACGCTAATTGTGGAATGATCTCTCCTGTCCTTATCTCGACTCCAAAGCCTCTCAACATGTATTTTCTCTCCTGTCCACCTGATAAGGTGAGCGGCAAAGCGACATTGACGGGCATCTGGCCTTCAGCCAGGGTTAAACGACCACAGTTTTTATCTCCTTGAGCCACACGACAGTGGGCGGGACTGTGCACGGGTGGACACCACCACCCGTGATGTTTGCCGTTAGCAGTGTTCCCCCTTATCTTAATTTATTCATATCCGGGAGTTGTCTGGGCCCATTGAAGCCAAATGGGCCCCTCAGGCTGGTCTTTGTGCTGCTTTTAGGCAGCTGAAGAGCGGTTTGATTGGGACTCGGGCTCATTGTTGAAGGAACTCAAGGCTCAGCCCGGGTTTGGGCTCTGAATTACCCAGCGCTGCCCTGGTTGGTCTCCGCTTACAGGACAGCTCAGGTCGGAGCTCTCGGCACAGCTCCCCGTGGTTGTCCCTGCGGAGGTGGGGCCTCAAGGTATCCAGGGCCGAGCCGCTTTCACTTCCCCCGTGAGTAGCTCGGTGCGACAGACAATGAGAAACCTGTTTGCAAACTCGGTGCCGGACGATCCTTACAATATATCTCATAATTACTCAGTTGTAAAGTGTTAGCCTACAGAAATATACAGATACAGGAGTACTCTTGGATAACAGCTTTGTCCAGGGCAAGAGAAATCTTGAATATGTCTATTCCACTGGCCAAATCTATGTGCTGAGCAACTTTAAATCAGAGTTTTTTTCAAGTTTTCCTTTCTTGCTTGCTTTCCTGTGGTCAAGGATGATCTGCCCAATAAGAAGCACAGAAAGTGAATTTTCATGCTACATAAATGCTGAATAATGCATGTATTTACAACTTGCTATCTGTCTGTAGAAATACATAATAATAATAATATTTTCAAAGGCTCTTACTGACTGGGACATTGTTCATTTCCAGAAATTAAATAATTTGGGCATTTGGAAATGCATTCTAAATTAAAGCCAAGAATATCTGACCATGCTGCATCAGGCACCAAATTCTAACATCATTTCAAAGGTGAAACCTTTATTGGCTTAACTTTGCTCCAGTTGAGCTGTCCTTACCCTCCTAGAGGGTTTGAAACATATTTGCACATATAGCTGTTATATGCAGAGGGCAGAAGATCGTCCGTGCTGATTGACACTGCTCTGCAATAATTGTGGGATAATCTGAAGGTATATACAATGGTTTCACCTATTTGCTTTTAGCCATGGCACTTCAATACCTGGCAAAATTGCTACAGGTCTTTTAATTAATGTGTAATCAGTATTTGTATTCTATCTCGTATTCTCAACCATTTCAGGTTTTGGGCCTCGTATATATCATGTTCACAACATCAAAACTCAGCATAAGGAATTCACATGCTGTTAATTTATGACTTTATCTGCTGAAACTCTAGATTACAATCTCTGCAAGAAAGAGCATATGGTTCAACCAGCATATGGGTATTTTAAATACTGAGTCAAAAAAACAAGGCATAATCCTTACTATACCTGTTACACCGATTCTTCTATTACCTACAGACATTGCTTTGAGGGAACATCTTCGGACTGCAGTCGGGTGTAACCTTATTTTACCCAGTAAATATGACAGAGGTGATCTAAGTACATAAGCATTTATACATTCTTCTCTGCAGAACAGGATGGTATAGCTGAACTTTCTGTAAGCATATAAATCTTTGCCTCTCTGCAAGTTTGCAAAGCTACAGCCAGAGTCCTAGTGTCAGAAGGAGAAGGGAAATGCAAAGCATAAGGAAGAAAAAGCATCTGTCTGGCTTTCACATTAGAGGGCTCTTTAAAGTAGGCATGAGGCATAACAATTGTTGGGCATCAGTCGATGCTATCTGGAGTTTGGAAATAGTTATCTGTTACTTTATGCAAAACTTCATCCTGCTGTGTAAACTATGTGAAATATTGATGTTTAAAGTGGCACTCTTGGTCCTTTTTTTTTCCTTTTTAGTTTTTTAACAACACTTACTGAAATTTATGTTGACAAGTTGCAGACAGAATGATGGAGTGCCCCTTTTCTGATCTGCAGTTTGAAGTCATTTGCATCCTTCCACCTCACTCTTCTTTTCACAAATGGAAGTTTCTTTAACTCAGTTATCAATCAACAAAAGCTCTGAAAGGCTATTTCATACAACAATTTGTTAAACTGACGACAGTGGTATCAAACACAGCTCTTCAGTAATAGCCCAAAAAGATCCATGTCACTGGGTTATTAATTGTATAAGGAAGAGAATGCAAAGCAATGTCTGCCTTTGCTTCCAAAGTGAATGGCCTTTTGTCTGAAATTAACATTCCTTTCTTCTTATTTTATTGCTGTCCTAAAAGATGATAACTGTAAACATCTATATTATCACAATTAATCTTTGCAAGTAATTACTATAATCTTAATATTATTTTTAATAAAACACCAAAGAACAAGAAATAAGCCAAATAAATAAATAAATAAATACATTAGAACATAAAGTGTATAACAATGGTTAGAGGTATGGAGGCTACCTTTTCTGTAGACATTTTGAAAATGTATGAAGTGTTCAGTTTTTTTTAAGTATCTACTAAGAAATGATTGGGGTGTACAGGTATGCATTTGTGAGATTTTTCTCCCAGAGGAAGGATGGTTGTTCAGTTGCTGTGTCAGTGATGGAGACAGAGGTTTTGAACTGGGGAGAGTGACCCAGCGCCTTTCCCCACCCTAGGAAACCAAGGTGCGCTGACCTGTTTTGTACTGGTTCCCCCTGAGACCAAGGTATCTGGCACATTTCAAACCTCACAGTCATACTCCCCCTGGTTTTGCAGTGTCTTTAAGGCTACAAAGTAGGTGTTTCATTTTGTAACATAATAAAATAACCAGTCCCTCTTAACCATTGCTGCATTGGCATGCAGATGCTGCCCAACAGGTGCCTGACTCTCAAAGTCCTTATAGTTGGGCTTAATCCTTCAAACACCACTTTTATGCCAGTGCCTTGAGTGGGGCCATTCTTGATGATAGTCACCTACCTGTATGTTTGCAGAACTGGCCCGAAGGTGTTATATTTTTATCTTATGGAAGAGTTGGTATTGATATTTTACTGTCATTCGAGTGATTAATTGTCCTTAGGGTCCCCCTCTTTTTGTCTGAGCTCCGTAGTGTATTCCTTTTTTAAAAGGAAAGAGAAGTAACTCCATTCAAATTACTTTAAAGGTCCTTTGAACACAAAAAATGGATGTGCCTTTGTTGTGGAAACGAAGGCATGTTCTTTGAAAGTATGTTGCATCACAGTGGGACTGACGTGCAAACCTTTCCAAACTTTAAAGAGATGTTTGGGTGCAGCTCCTTTTATAGCTAAGAAATCATAAACGTAAAGGTGAAAGCTGCAGATTAAGAGAAAGAAAAATAGAGGCAGATGTGCTATTTTATGAGGAATTTAAGCTATTTAAAATAACAGATAGCTCTTCACCTGATGTTAAGGTGACTAATAGCTCAAATCAAAACCAGGATTTGAGTACTTAAACCAGATTTAAATGGACTTCTGCTGCTTATTTCCAAAATTCTAGTCAAAGCAACACAGTACCTCTAACTCTTCAGAGCTGTTTTGGGCAGGAGTGTATAGGGAAAGAAGGTGTCAATAATCAAGTCAGTTCAGAGGAGAATTCATTCTCCCCACTGGGTCTGGTGCTCCACAAATCCAGTGAGGCAACCTTTACCTATGGCAGCTTTCTGTTAAACCTGTATGTTCTGTGTCTATGGGTCCCGTGTACATACACAGAGATGCCGAGGTCCACCTCCTAACCAAGATGTACTGTGGCCAGCAGTGCTGGGCAGAAAGATTGCTGGTGCTCAGGGAGGACTGCATTTAGCAAGTGCGCTTAAAGAACATTTAGCAAGTGCGCTTAAAGAACATTTAGCACACACTGTCAGAAGAGGTGCCTCATAAAATGCAATTTCTTTTGTTTTCTTCTTAAAATACAAAGCCCACCCTCATCTTCCAAGGAAATGGCTCTAGGAGGGCCTTCTCCAGAAGGTGTTAGGGACTGGCTCTCAAGGGAGAAAGGGTCCC
Organism: Heliornis fulica; assembly: GCA_013399135.1. Classification (NCBI taxonomy): domain Eukaryota; kingdom Metazoa; phylum Chordata; class Aves; order Gruiformes; family Heliornithidae; genus Heliornis; species Heliornis fulica. The sequence goes on from VXBZ01012254.1 coordinate 154,189, forward strand.
TCCCTGTAGCCCTGCCCTAGACTCTCAGCTACTGAAGGGGGTCCACGTTTGGAAGTACAACCTTGAGCTTGCTGTATACTGTAATTAACTGCTAAAGCAGCATTCGGGTGTCTTCCTTACCGTCTATAAGTATTAACTGTTCTCCTCCCACTAACCAAGGATCTCTGTGTGTCTGATTGCTTCTTTATTTTGCATTAGAAGAGAGTATTCAGAACTATTAGGGGCAGCATAGCCCAGGGTGCCAGTATCAGATTGTCCTGGGGATCTGATTCTACAAATTTGACTCAGAGGGTGACTCTGAAATTACCCTCAGTTTAGGTTAAGGTGCCTTCCTGGGGCTTTAAGATGTAATTTCCCTCTTTCCTATGCATTTCTGTTCTTTTTTCATGTATTTTGTTATGACTTAATCCAAAGCCTATTCAATTCAGGCATAGGGTAGGTGAAACAACTATTGATAACAGCTTTCTTAATGGAACTATTTATTTCCACAAATTTATAATTATCTTTTCGGGAAGCTAATGTGAGATGAGGTTTCCAGTATTACTAAACCTCACTGCTCTATGTAGAACAAAACTACAACTTTCCCATGACAACCTGTAGTTCCTGTAAGAGTATATATCTAAATCAATTATGTAGCAGCAGCAACTATGAAACCTTCGCTGAATATACAAGCCTGTCCTTCCTCTCTCCTCCATACTTCTTCATTTCTCTCTTGTTATTTCTCATCTTAACATGCAAGCCAGTGGGAGAACTTGGTACTGAATTTTGGGATGTAGTTCTGAAGAATTGCTTCCATGAAACAGTTTTGTTCTGGGTCAAACAGGATTGGCTCTAAGAAGCTCCCAGCTGAAGATACATAGTACATGTAAATGGTAAAATTTCAGTGCTTTAAATTAACATATGTATTCAATCATGCTGAGTTTATTACTGCAACGATGTATAAGACAGTAAATAAAGCTTGGCATAAAACTTTATGCAGTTTCTTCTTCCAGATGAAAAAATGATACAAATCAAGACTCAGTGTTAAATAAGGTTAGGTAACAACTGAATAATTATGTATCAGATTCCCCCAGATGGAATATTACTGATTTACTGCTAAACTCAATGGAAACCACTGGAATAACTTTTGTCCTTTGTGCTAGGGAGTATAGCTGTTGAAACAGCAGGGATGAGTATATCCTGAGGCTTTGCACCATGCAAACATTGCACTCTTCATGGGTGAAGAGTGGCGCAAAGCAGCTGAATCCGAAAGTCAGCCCAGGAGCTCCCGCTAGCAGGCAGGTGTGGGGTGAGCAGAGGCTGAACAGGAGCAGGACAGTGCTCTATACAGTGGGCAGAGAGGACTTGGGACTGTCAATACTGAGCTGCTTTGCAGCAGCACGGTGATCTGCACAGAGCTACTGAGCTGGTTGTCACCATCAAGGATAAACAGACAACCTTCCTGCAATCAGCTGAATAACATTGTTTTTCTTGCTACCATGAAACTCGGATGCAACAATTTAATCCACTCTCTTTTTAATGTAGATGAAAGTAATATCTTTTGCTATTGTGCACTCAAATGAAATAAAACACTGCTAGCTGGAGCCAGTCAAATCAGTCCTTTCATGAATTTTGATTGGTTTCCATGGAAACACTGACATACTCCATTTAGCACCAGGGTCCATGCCTGAACAAAGGAACTGCTGAATGAAGTCACAGCATCTTCCTACCCTTATGCATGGCAGAGAGATGCATTTTCAACTAATGTTGGTGATTAAGTGTTTGTATAAACATGCACAGTGATGTGAGCGCACTGGAGATCAAAATCAGTTGGGCAAGAAGCATCCGTCATCTCTAATTAAGAGTTAGGAAAAAAATAAGCATACAGTGAGAGAAATATATGCATTGCTATTGGGAATAGAGCTGTACCTCTATTTGATATAAGGATTTAAATATTAGGTTTGTTTGCGACACAGCAGAGAAATCTGGAGAAATCCATCTCTTCCTAGGAATCTGAGAAGCTAAACATCACTCTGAATTTGCCTGTATTTATCAGTGGCCAAGGTGATAACAGTAGTTTACCTCCTTCTGGCTGCTTTCTTCTCAAGGTGTCCTGGCTGCACTCTTCGTTTCACAAGCCACAATTCTTTTGGTTTTCACCCTTGTGTAATTTGGGAGTAACACCACAGAAATTGATGGAGTTCTACTGCTATAAAATAACATAAAGAAGAAAGTGAATCATGCTTTCTCTCCAAGACTTGTTTTACAGCCTAGTGGGTTAGTATATCAGAACTAATTAACACTGTTGAGAACCCCATGCAACAGCATGGACTATGTGTGCACTGAATGCAGGAGCCTCGACAGTATTGCATCCAGATGAAGGTGAGAGAAAAGCTAGTCAAGCAGAGCTTTGCAAATTGGAAAGACCCTCTATTAAATACTGTGAAACCACATCTCAACCTGCTTGTGTAATACTACGTACAGAAAGTGGGTGAAAGCAACATGCCTTAAAGTTACGGAGACTGTACAACATTTTTTAATTTTCTACCCCTCTCCCCACCCCCACCCCCCACCCCGTAAGGATGTTGCCAACTCTCTGAGAATTTAATTTGATTTTGATTTTTCATTGTGTTAAACAGTTTGACCACTTTGGGGCCCAAGTGATTGAGGTGCTGCAAAACATTGCAGATTTCAGTCCTAATTAGAGTCATTTCTACGGGTGCTCTTATGAGCAATTCTGGGGGAGCTGCAACCATACCGGACCTGCACTGTCTGAATTGAGTTTAAAGCCATGGTGTGTTTCATGTGTTACTTTTTGTTGTTTGTTTGTTTAGTAAGAGGAAAGGTAATAATGACTAGGGATATTATACAAAACAAAGTGATTAGCCTGAAGTTCTCTCTGGAATTTTAGCAATACCAGTTTTTATGAACTTTTGTCATGGTTGCAAGCATTTCTTACAAGTGCTCAAGTGTCAGGGTGAAATAGCTGCATTAGTGGCTTTATATCAAGAATTTGTGCAGGTAAATTAATGTGACTAAGCCACACAATGCTCATTTAATAACATTGATGTCCTTCATTCAGAAAAGTTTCTTAGGTGTGTAAGCACAGCAAAGGTTTCAGACTAAGGAATCGAAAAGGCAGAGAGGTGCCTAATTCCTACATCTAGATGTAGAGAAGGGTGAAATTCCTGATTTTTTTTCTTTATTTTTATTTTCTTGGAGATCGATTAAGGTAGCCTTTCATTTCACTCCTCTTTATCGTGATGGATTTTAAGATTCCTATTATTAGAAACCTGAATTTTCGCAGTCGGCATATGCAGAAGGAGCGCTGTGCGTTCTTACAAAGCAGAGTTGCAGTGCTCTCTAGAGGCAGCCGAACCAGGTGAGCAAGTTCTCCTAGTCCTGGAAGCAACCGAGGGGTGCTACCGTGGCACTTTTAGGGCTAATTCACAGTGGTGAGAGGAAGAGGAGCAACTTCTAGACAGGACACAATGCAAACGGAGCTGACCTAGCTCAGTGTCTGAGCTCACTACCTGAGCTGGTATCTCTAGGGCAGGAAACTGGCACATGAATTTTACCGGGAGAAACCAGGGTACACCTAACTCACCATGGCAAGAAGCTTTTTTGTGACAAGATGTCAGAAGATCTGGTAGTCAAACAGTCAAAAACTTGTCACATTAATTTTATTGTGCTTTTTTATGTTTTCATGGTCCTGCCTATAGTTTGGGGGAAAAAAAGAGTCTACATCAATGAAAAAGAGAGAATAATTATTTCCTTAAAATTCTTATATATTAATGAAGATGTAGAAAACTACACAAAATGTAATTATGATTATTTGATCATGGTGATTTGCTTTATCCATTGCATAGGATCACTAGATAAAATAAAATGTTGGAAAAATCAAACCGGGAGGTCTAGGGAGGTGATTGTGCCCCTGCACTCGGCATTGGTGAGGCTGCACCTCGAGTACTGTGATCTGGGACCCACACTAAAAGCAGGACATCGAGGTTCTGGAATGTGTTCAGAGAAGGGCAATCAGGCTGGTGAAGGGTCTGGAGGGCAAATCTTATGAGGAGCAGCTGAGGGAGCTGGGGGAGTTTAGCCTGAAGAAGAGGATGTTGAGGGGAGACCTTATCACTGCCTGTAATGACCTGAAAGGAGGTTGTAGAGAGGTGGGTGATGGTCTCTTCAGCCAAGTGACCAGTGATAGGACAAGGGTAAATGGCCTCAAGCTGCGCCAAGGCAGGTTCAGATTAGATGTTAGGAAAATGTTCTTCATTGAAAGAGCTGTTGGGATGTGGAAGGCTGCCCAGGGAGGTGGTGGAGTCACCATCCCTGGATGTATTTAAAAGAGGGGTAGATGAGGTGCTTCAGTGTATGGTTTAGGAGAGGACAGATACGGTTGGACTCAATGACCTTAAAGGTCTTTTCCAACCTAGTCATTCTGTGAGGTACTGTATTCAAACACAGCACATAAAAAAAAAAATTATGGAGGAATTGATTATGTTTTCTGTTTGCATCGAGTCCAACAGATTTACTATTACATTTAATGGAAAGAGTAATGATTGCCATAAACAGTGTACTAATGAACAGGTCTGTCCGTCTACCTAGATGTCTATGAGTGTCACTGTATTCTTAACTACCTATGCCATTATCAATACTGTAAAACATTAATATCTGTTTTAAACAACACTCTAAGATATATATATATGAATGCAAGATATGCATATATTACATAGAATGATCTCACTATTCATTAAATAACTTATTGGTATATATATATTTAAGAGATGCATGGAGTTATACCATGTAATTTGTTTACAGATATAGCTCAACATTTACAAAGTATTTTTGCAATGGCATTTGTGTTAAATATTGTCCTTTTGTAATTTATAATACTTACGTAGTAAGTTTGAAAATTAATTCTCAGAGCATTTTTTCCACATTGTACTGGTTTGTTCATCTTGTAATCTTTGCTAAAGAAAATAATGTTCTGGATAAATATCTCTATCTAGAGCATGTTTCAAGTGGTGGGGGGGGGAAAGAAAAAGCTTTATAAAGCATAGATCTGCATATAGTGTATTTAAAAGCTACCATTGCAATAATTTCTCAATAAAGGCTTCCTAAATAATGTACAAATTAAACTTTATTATATCACTAAATATACCATCATGAAAATCACCATTTATAATGTTTCAGCCATGTTTAATTTTATATAGTGAGAGAAAAATTCTCAAGGGAGAACAACGGCATTTCATCTTTTCTGAGAAGAGTTTTTGCTGCTTATTTGGCTTCCCTCCGCATGAGTCTGAAATCTGTACTCAGAGCACTGCAGAAAGTTTTTCTAAAATGAACCCATATCCATTTGAGAGAACAGAAAAAGAAAGCTAAATGCTGTTTTCTGCCCAAGGGAGAGAGTTTAATGAAGTCAGGTAAGAAAGTCAACAAGAACTGAAGAGCCAGAGACACAAACAGGATTTCTTCATCACAGGTCCACCTCAGCAGTCATTTTTAAACAGCTGAAGAAAGATGAGATATATTCTACTTACAATGAGCCCAGCCGTGAGTCCATTGCTAACCAGAAACATAGCCTATTCATTCCTTTGAAACATGACCTACAAAAGAGCAAAGCAAAACCCAGAGGTGTCTGATGCGTGAGCATAAAATCATAGAAGCACTCAGGTTGGAAAGGACTTTTAAGATCAAGTTCAACTGTTAATCCAGCACTGCCAAGTCCACACTAAACTATGGACCTAAGCACCACATCTACACATCTTTTAAATACCTCCAGGGAAGGGGGACTCAGCTACTTCCCTTGGCAGCCTGTGCATTGGCAACCCTGTCAGTGAAGAAATTTTTCCTAATATCCAATCTAAACCACCCTTGGTGCAACTTGAGGCCATTTTCTCTTGTTCTATTGTTTGTTTCTTGGGAGAATAGATCAACCCCAACCTGGCTACAACCTCAATTCAGGAAGTTGGAGAGAGTGATAAGGTTTTGCCTCATCTTCCTTTTTTCCAGCCTAAGCTGCTCCAGTTCCCTCAGCTGCTCCTCATAAGACTTGCTCTCTAGACCATTCAGCAGCTTGGTTGCCCTTCTCTGGACATGCTTCAGAACCACAATGTCTTTCTTGGGGTGAGGAGCCCAAAACACAGTACTCAAGTTGCAGCCTCACAAATGCTGAGCACAGAGGAATGATGCCTTCCTTAGTCCTGCTGACCACACTATTTCTGTAACAAGCCAGGATGCTGTTGGCCACCTGGGCATGTTGTTGACCAGCTCCCCAGACAGCTTTTCCACCAGTGTATGCGCAAACACTTTGTGAAAACCACCCTTCAAAACACAGCTGTTTTGCTATGGGCATGGTATTCCAACCACCGCCATCCTGCCCCTGACAATCCCAGGTGCAAGACAGTTTGGAGATATCAATGTTATTTCCACATAGTTGTTAACCTGAGCTTTGGAAATCAGAGAGCTCTCAGCACACTTCTGTTCCTGCCTTAATCAGCTTTCTACAAGTCTGTCTAATTAGTCTAAGCTAAGGAACATGACGACATGGCTTGCTCAGATCTCTAATCACATGATATAAACAATGGGTAAAGACAGATGAGATAATTTTTTCCTGCCTTAGTGTCTGAGATTTTATGACTGCAATTGATTCAGTATCCTATGTCAAATAATAGGGCTGCATTACATTGCTAATGTAGACTGGATTAAAAGCTGATTTTGGAAGACCACCCAGATTCTTTAATTTTTGTTCTGTTAAACCTCTTCCACTGGTCTACTTCAAGCTCATTCTCATTCTTTCTTCTTCTTCAACATATTCTGTGCTGTCCAGATTTTATGCAGACCCTTCATCTTCCTTACCAAATAACAAGTGACATACCTGTTTATGCTGCTGACATTTGTCTTGATTCTTTTCCTTTTTGGGAACCTTCATCATTCTTGGGAATGCAATTTTCACAGTCAATTCTATGCATAAGTTGATGAATTCAGAGGACTTTCTTTGGTGTACCAGGATTTTGTATCATAAAGGACAAATGAAAGGCTATTTTTACAGTTTAATAACAGTAATAATAGAAGAACAGGGTGTTTGGTTTTGTTTTTTTTTTTTTTCCAATTTGTCCTGCAGGTATTTCAGATTGCTCCTTTCCTTTCCTTTCCTTTCCTTTCCTTTCCTTTCCTTTCCTTTCCTTTCCTTTCCTTTCCTTTCCTTTCCTTTCCTTTCCTTTCCTTTCCTTTCCTTTCCTTTCCTTTCCTTTCCTTTCCTTTAAATTTACATTCCCTTTCCAGTGTCAAAGTCAATAGGTAATAAAACCATGGTTTCTAATTAATAACTTTGCTGTCTGCAGCTCTTTATACAGCTTATACAGCACAACGTTCTTAAGGTAGGGCTGCTTGCATCCTACAAGTGGTGTAACATACTGAAGAGTGAGAACAGCAGCCCTGTGTTGGCACAGATAGAAGGGATGGAGGCAGGAATGGGACTCTTGGTGGTGGGAGGTCACACCATCTTACCATTGTCATATGTCATGCCTACTGGAGATAGCTTATGGTGACCATTGGTCACAGTGGAAGAAATATAATATGATGGTCTGATGGAGCTGACTGTGATGCTACCCATGGTTTACCACTGGCAACCCATAAAATGCCTCAGGTAAGACTATTGTCAGTGGACAGGAGGAAGGCAAGTCTCCCTTTTTATGTTAGGTAATGCAACATTTCTGCATTAATTAATAAAATTATGCAAACAAAAATGGCGGCTAAGTCTGGAACAGATGAGTTTTACAATCAAAAGTGGTAAAATACCATAAAATTTGTCATCTTTTGTACTATAGATAGTCAGCAAATTTAAACTCTATAAAACAATGAAGAATCAAAATTGTGTTTATAAGAGGTGCCTTCACCTGGCTATGGCAAAAACTGTTTTCAGTTCCTGGAATAGTAGCTGACATTGTTCCTTTCATAAAATGAATAGTTGTGAGAAACACTGCTTTGGTTCTCAGACAGGTAATTTTCAGAATACCTTTACACAGCTTGTACCTTTATTTTTAGCAAAGCCTGTACTCTGTAGTTTAACATCCACACCCTTAAAACTTTAGGACAGAGCAGTGAATCTGAATCAGCAACAGAGTACAAAGCAGCAACAGCAGCGATGTTAAAAATACTAAACAATAATTTCCTATAGGTGAGATATTTTCAGTGGTTAATGCACTGAAAACCAACTCAGAACTGGCTTCTTCTGCGAGGATCAGATGCTGAAAACCTCTCTGACCTCCAGCTAGACAGTCAATTCTTCCACGTCTAAGTTACTATGATTTAACAAGTGATTGCATATCAGCTGCTCACAAGCACATTCTTAACTGGAGACACATGGGATTCATACAACTTAGCTTAGTTTTGCCTATATAGACTCCTTATTTAATTCCATGCCTACTAAAATGTACCCCTTAGTTAAGTGTGTTCTGATCAATGTTTCATGTTAAACAGAAATATATTTGGTTGTAAAAATTGCCTGTTTAGATTAGTCAAGTCTGTGAATGCGAGCTGTCTACTCAGGCAATATAAAAATATCTGTGCACTTTCCTCTGAGAGACTTCTAGCACAGTCTTTAAAGCTGACCTGGATTTTCAAAATATGCATCCCCTAATAGCTTCCTTGATGTTACAGTTGTTCAGAAGAAATATTGGTGAGACCAAAAGGAGATTTTTTCTAGCTTTTTACACAGATTATTCAATGCCTACGTTATTTTCATGTATCTTTCAAAATTATTTTTCTATACCTGCTTAGAGATTAATAGCCTGAGAGAGAAAAGTCTATTATTAAGTAGCTCCTTAATATCTAATGGGCACAGGGAATATACACTCCGTTTCACCCTGTACTGGTATCTGTTAATTACTTTTTCTAGTCTTGCTCTGGACTTTGCTTCAGTGCATTTTGTTGTATCCTCTAGAGAGCCTGATCAAACCAGCAGCCCAGGTTTGTGTTTAATTTGCAAGGCATACACTTGTAGCTGGGGTGTGTGTGTGTGTAGGGGGGGCAATCTTTGTATTCTCAGGTGAGTGAGGTGTATGTTTTCCAGTCCTGTCAACAATAATAAATGGCTTATGGCAAATTCAAAATAACAATATCATCCTCTAATTAAATTCCAGAAAATTTTACAAACTTGGAGTAAAATAAAGCACTGTTTTTCTATTCCTGCATACAAGCATTTGATTTTCTTGTCATCTGTGGTGTTAGGCAACTACAGAGAGAAGTTCACCCTTTTCCAAAACAAATGTAGAAATTGGAGAACACTAATCAACTTGGAAGCAACCTAGGATTTACTAAATTAACCTAATCAACACTGACTTGATAAGACTCACCACTTTTAGCCCTGTAAAGTCAGTAGAGTGGAATCACACCCAGAGTTCTTTATGACAAAGATTTCTAGAATTTACTCTTTCCAGATTTTCAGCCTCCTGTGAAGATTTATACCTTGATGTCATTAGGTATCTTAGCACTGCGGTGGTCTCAGATAACTGACTTCAGCAGAAAAATTAGGTATATAGATCATAGCTCCAAGACATCTTTATACCCATTTTTTCTCTGCTGGGATGAACTCAGTATGGATGTCACCACACCTATTGTGATCACCCCATTTGCCTTGCTGTGTTAGCTTTTCTGCCATGTTACATGCAGTTTGCATTGCTGTTCACTTGTTTCAGTCCATTAGCTCTAATTCTTCCCATATCCAGCAAGAAGCTGTGGATGTACTTCTAATATCATCCCTCATATCAACAAGTCTCTTAATAAGTATCTTGAAGTTGTTTACAATATTCCCTTCCACTCTCTGTTGTCCAGTGGTGTTATTTATGGCTAGAACACTTTGGGTATAGCCTTAACAACAAACTATGAAAATAGCATTTTCAAACAGATCATTGCATAAGCACAAACTCATAATCATCTTCCCCAGTGCTGGAGGCATAGCAAATGTTCCTTCTTTCCATACCTGTTGAGTTGCTCAAGCATTATTCGTGACTAAAAAATTGAGTTTGTTTTTCTCTGTCTGCCGGTACCAGTGAACTAAGTCAATTCACTCCCTTATTCTTCTACTCAGTCTGACTTTGAAAACATCAGTACTCACTTTGTTCTGTACAGCTCTATCTTGCAGAGAGGGACTCTCTTAATGGGAGATGAGGACAAGTGGCTCTTTCAAATACTTGTTCATTTGTTTGCAATTAAAAAGGGTGCTCCAGCTCTGCCTCAAATATTTTGTCCGCCACCACTCCACTAAGTGCATTCTTCTGATGCCATCAAAGACATCATAGCATAACTTCAACATGATGATGTCTACCTTTTGTTCAAACACTATTTTAATTGTCTCTTTTCAGACAGTACCTTTCTCATGTATTTGTCTCATGTTTTCTGTTGTTGCCAAAGAGCTTATCACCCATCCTGGAGTTCAAAATTTATCCCCCAATACCTATGGCCTTTCTTTTGTGACTCATATCACTGTTTCTGGCAGATCCCTGGCTTCCATCCCAGAGTTCAATTAAAAGTTAACAAACATCCTATTCACACTGAGTTTCTCTGCCACTCTGCTGCTGCTGCAGTGTTCGCCATGGCTCCTATAAAAAATTAAACATAACTTGCAGCACTTTATCATCCCATGACCCTGGCCTTCTGCCAACCCACCTCTTCACCACCTTGTCTGCTGGCTGGCAGGCAAACCTCCAGGTTTCCCAGTCATTTAGGGTTTTGCATACCTTGCCTGAGGATTTCCCTGCACTTTGGCTATTGCTCTGTATGCAGCTGTGGTCCACAACCCATCAGCCTGGGTACTGGATCAGGGTTCTTCAGGTTCCTCGGGCACTTGGCTGCTGCTGGTTCAGAGGTTGCTGCCTTCAGTGCTCCTGGTCTATGAGACAGCTGGTGCTCACTGATTTCCCCTTCATCCCAGGGAGCCAGACAGGATGGGATGTGGGCAGCAGGTTCTTAGAAAATAATCCAAAAACCACATCTTACTCGCTGGTTGTCACCCATGCCACACACAATATTTAAATTCTGCCTTCTGGTGTGGCCTACAGAGGACATCAGTGAGATTATTTTGGAATGTGATCACACCTGTAACTAACATATGCTCTCTGGCATCTGTTTTCCAGTGACTTCAACTTACAGGTCATGTGCCTATCCCACTATGCAACATTGGTTTGAAAATGGGGAGGCCCATGCTATGGGCAGCGTACTCTGAGCTACTCTTAATGTACTATCTTTGAGCTGTATTGCATTGACCTTCTCAGCCTCTTCTGCTCCATCACACTCTTTTGTGTGCTGCTTTATTCACCACTTGGGACTTGAAAAAACTTCTGCCAAGCTCATTCCCTTAGCAGTAATGCCAGACTTTGGAAGGTCCCATTTTCTAAAGGAATAGAGATTAACTACAGCTTCTTGAAGCAAGATGGAAGGATTCCCATATTATCACTGAATGATGAATTAAGGCCACAAAAGTACCATTTTTATGAGGGAAGACCCAGACTGGTCACTGGGATCGCTTTGCCTAAGGCAGATCATTTTCCGTGGGTAGATATGCAACGTTTGTTTCCAAAGCTGCTAAGCTAAGGCAATTCAACAGGAAAAAAAACCCAAACAAACAAACCAAAAACCACCAAATAAACAACCAAAAGCAAAAAAAACAAAAAACAAAAAAAAACCAAAACCAAAAACAAAAACAAAACCAAAACTTTTTAAAGTGCAGGTGACCATTGAGAGTGTATTTGGTTCACAAGAAGTATATGGTAGCAGGATGTTCTGTCCAAATTCCATGTTCTGGCAGGCTCCTTGTAAATAAGAAACTACAAATTTTTCCACTCATTTTTGTCTGCCCAAGGTAATATTTGCCACAAATGTGAGGTGAATAGCATGGAACTAATTTTTTAAGAATTTACTTTTAAATAAAAATTTTACATTCAACATGGAATAACATAACTCTGCATCTGGTAATTTATGGAGGAAATTATTCTGTGCTAAACTTTGTATCAGCTTATTAAATGAAACAATCAAGCATCCAAGGAGATGGGGTTGAAAATAATGATTTCTTGGAGAAATTATGTAAGAGGCACAAGGGGGTACCTGCCATACAACGTCTGCATTCAGAGGAATCATTAGTACAGCATAGGCTGCCTTGCAGTTCATAGCCAGAAAATATGATCATACATCAGTAGACATTTTAATGAGGTTAATGGGATGTCTATTATTTTTAAAAGTAATGATGATAATGTATTAACAGTAAAGCATTTTCAAAGACGACTGTTCAGGGTGTCTGTCAGTATCATAATCTCACCTGTCTTTAATAAATAACAATTCATACATAATAAAAAACTGTCCCAGTGGTGTATGAGGGAAATATCAATGTAAAAAGTAAATTACACTGTCAGTAGGCTTGATGTTCATTTTGCCAGAATGTATCCAGCACCGAATAGTGCTATCACAGAACAGCTTGCCATAAAAGGAACTTGTGTAAATTCCATTAAAAAAGATCTCTATGCGTATTTCCAGAGTTTCTTTTCATATTCTTATTTTTCATCCTCTCTCTCTATAATACGGTTCATCTTTCCCAGATGATAAACACTCACAGTTTGGGTGTGAAGAATTAAGGATCCTCACTGCCCTCAGGCATCATACTCTTAGAAGAGATTGCTAATTAGGTCATTCAGAACCCTTCACAGATTGCAACTCTTAAGGAACAATTTCTTTCATCACATACGTGTGATTTTTTTTTTCAATTTTAAACAACACAGAGGTCATCTTTACAATGGACACCTCTGATCTGGCACATCAGGTATTTTTTTGCATAGTCCTTAAATCTGAATTTCAATTAGGCAAATTAAAAACACATCATTTGATATTCATGCTGGGCTGTACACCACTCTGCTTCATCCTGCCAGTTTATCTTTGCTATGAGTCCTTCATAGCTGAGAGTTATCTGTACAGAGAGTTTAAAAAGGGACATTTCAGCCAGAGGCACTCAGAAATATTCAAAGGAAATGCCAAGATCCACAGAAAAAATGAATCTTGAAAACATTAACTGATTAAAACTGTCTGATAATGCTTTAAAAAGCATTAAAATAGAGACGATTAAAAAGGTGCATCTGCAAATCCATGTTATCATGTGAATTATGAATCTTTGAGAAAACTGTCATCTCCCTAGCACTGTGGATAGGGAAACAGAGGATTGATGCTACATCTCCCAAGCGTTAGGCTAAAAACAGGATAATCTTTGACTATCCCTAAAGAAACAATACTGCAAGGAATATTGAATTACTACACCAAAACAGGATCTGTACTATTTATGCTGCTTCAGGATAGTTCCTCAGCCATTTCCAAGGCACTTATCAAGAAGCCTTCTGCTGTGTATCATCCTCTTTCATAGGAACTCTTTTGAAGTAGTCTGCTGTAGAAAAACAACGAAAGACGTAAGGGCTGTAATATTTGGAGACCAACAGCCTGCATAGTATTAATGTACTTCATATTTAATGATTAGTTCATATTTACTCCTCAAATTGCTTAGTAATAAATCTCCACAAAGCCTTGAGAAAACAAACAAATATTTATCAGGCTGTACTACTAGCTTTTTATTTGCTTGTTTCTTTTTGTAAATTAATTAACAGGTAGGAAAAAATGTGATGAAGCAGATGAATTATGGAGAACTATTTAAATAGCTCAAAACCTCTGATGTATATGCATTGAGCAGCTACTGCTCAATTGAAAAAAGAAAACAAATATAAAATTATTATTCTCTTAGATTCCTGATCACCAGAACTATATAAAAAAAGCTAGTAAAATTTGTCTAGAATGCCCAACACACTAATGTTACAAGGAAGGACACTGTCAATGCCATGACAAAAAACCTCATGTCTTTCATGAATCTACAACCCAACTTTTTTACTGGGTGAAAAGCAAAGCGAAGCCCCAGGCAAAGCACTTGGGTGATCAGTATTGCATAAAACATCACTATAACAATAATAATAATATAATGTATATATTCTATAATATGATAGTAAGTCCTCTGGACCGCTGTGTAATATTCACATTGTCAGTGCTCAAGGACTTTAAACTTGAGTAGGTACAGCAAAGAAGTAGCATGGCTGTAGAATTGAGACCCTGTTTTATCGGAGGAGATAAATCATCTGCACATGCTTCCTCCAAGTACCAGTAAATCAGCCAGCTCCAAAATGGGAAGCAAAATAGCTCGGTCAGCATGAACTCGGCATGCTCATCTCTGGTTCTGATGAAGCTCCAGTCCCGCAGCCCCATGCTGGTGAGGTCAGATGATGTCAAGGGCCCAATCTCAAACAGGTTCATGAGAATATTTACCATTTTTATTGGACCACATTTTGCTATTGCTTCAGTTTTCTGGGTAATTTTTTCCTTTTACAAACAATTAAAAACCTTTATCTAGAACTCTAGATTACTGATAGTGTTAAACCCAGACTCTGATGGAAGTTTTCCCCAGGCAGTGCCAAATTTGTCTTGAAGCACCTAAATTCTATTTAATTTTTCATTCTAGTTACCAGGAAAAGGCACATTAAAATTAAAAAAAAAAAAAATTAAAATCCTAAGCAGGTAAAAGTTTATCATTTGCCTTAGGGAAATGGTTTTGAGAAATTATCTTAATAACTCTGAGCTCGTCACAGGATTTTTACTGTCACGAGCTGCCCATCAGATACCCAGTGGTTGGAAGAAGGCATGAGCATAACTTTTTTCATAAACAAAAATAAAACCACAGTAATTGTTTCATCTGATTGTAATTCTTCACTGAGTAACATAAACGGTGCTGTCATTTCTTTCAGTAGGTCATAATTGCACTATGAAATTAAAATGTTGACTGCAATGTCAAGGGTGGCGCATTTATGAACTAAATAATTAAAATGGTTTCTAATATCTCTCCAGATGGAAAGGTGACACATTTCTGCTTCTGCAGATCAGGTCTGTTACTGACTTTGCTCTCTGTACCTTTTTTGCTTCACCCTTTAGCATTAAAAGGAGGAATTTTCACATGTGAGAAGTTTAAATAAAATTTCCAAAAAAAAATAAATTAAAAAAACCCCACAAAACCAAAAACAAGCATAGACAATCTGGTCTTTGATCCCAGAACTGTCTTGGACCAAAGGGATGTGGGTTCAGAGTCAGTCCCTCACACATTGAAGTAACTCTTTTAGCTCTGTAAAAATCTAAGCCATCTTCTCCTTAAATTGGGGGAGCAATTCCCAGGGACTCAAAGGAAACTGTAATTGGGCCAAGGTCCAGACTGGGGTGCATAAAACCTGCCCTGAAACCCCCATTTCTTCACTTAGACCTTGTGTTCACATAAACAAGGGCCCAAGCATCTATTGCTGTTTGAGGAAGTGAGTCTGGCAGCCCCTCAAGGACGTGCTGAAATCAAGTCAAGTGTTTCCTCTGAACTCAAAAGCCTCAGTCCCCAAATCATGAAGCCCTGATTTATATATTTATTTTTCATCATATGGGTTTGACAACAGAGAACAGTTCTCTAATGCCTGTGATTTCTGGTGGGAATGAGTGGTGTGAGGTGTCAGATAAACTGGGGGATGGAAAGACCCACCGTGGCAAATAATTTGTATCGTGTGAAAATTAGAAGTAAGCCCACCGTGCTGTTCTCACCTTTGTGTCAGAGCTGCATCCAGCTCCCAGCATCTCAGCTTACTGAAAAGGACATACTTGAGGTGTTTGTGTGGGTTTTTTCTTAAGTAAAGCACTCAGACAACTGATTGTTTCTTTATTACTTGTGGAATTGTTTGTGTCTTAGAAAAAGCACAAACTAAAGATACCGCAAGAAGAAAATCACAGAGCTAGCAGATAAATTACTAGAAAAAAAAATGAATAATTCAAGCAATGGGACTCCAGTGTTTCTTAGAATCTGTTTCTTTTTCATAAAGGGGAAAGATTAGTTTCATATGAACAAAAACTAACTACACCTGTTACAGTCATGTGCAATTTCAAAGTCGAGAAATGACAGATGCTGAGACTGGCAGGTACCACTGCAAGGAAAGGCTTCAAATTCCAGTAGGGTGTTGAAGAAAGCTGAGTGTTAACATGAGAAAAACAAGATAATCTTGCTCTTATTTATAAGAAAACTTTCTCTTAGAGAAGTTTCTTGAAGTTTTAACTGTGTGTTGTAACACATCTGTAACACACAGTACTGTCCCTAATGATAATGCATACTGCTGCCATACAAGCTGTGCTGTTTTGGGGATCTGCTTAACATTATGTTGGAAAAATGACTGATTTAATGGCAGAAGCAGTCCTATTCCAGTAGACCTGAATGCTTCATGTGTATGTCAGGTTGCCATACTGCTAAATGTCATGCTAGGGAGAGAAAGGGATTCCTAGTCCCACCAAATTTGTGGATATAACATATGGCTGCAAAATAACAAAGCAAATAGGAAAACAAGCAAACGGAAAGCAAGGTGACTTCTCTTTCAGTTTCCTAAGTATGAGTGCCTATCTCCTTGTTCTCTTATTAATATCCATTTTCTACTGCTCTATCCAGCACTGATTACACAGTGCATGCTCCCCAAATGTTAAGGTGCTGAGAACAAAAATAGGTTTAATCTGAAATTAATTGCATTTCAGGAAAAAAATATTATCTCTTTTTTTTTTATTTAATTGAGAGCAGATTAAACCAAGTATTATAAAGGACTAAAATGCTCTTTGTAGACTACAAGAAACCTAATTCCTTTTTCTTTTTTTTTGACAACTAATGAATAGAATTAAAGAGTCTGCCATGTTATTATTATTCAAATCTGCTTGGGAAAGATGTTAAGATTAGAGATGACAGATGAGATAGAAATATCTGTGTTTTTTAGTCACAGAAATTTAATTAAAATAAACCTGACCTGTTAGGTGTCCCATGGAAGCAAGATTGTAATGGTAGCATAGACAAATTGGATTCTCTTGCTAAAACTCCTTAGGGTTAATTAAAAAGCAGCTTATTCTTTGAAGAGCACCACATTAGAGATGGCTACTTCTCATTCCTGTACACATTTTCTGATCATTTATTATATGATTTTATATAACTAAACAAGAAAGCAAAGTTAGTATCAAAGAGAACAAAGCGCTTATAGCAAGGAAGCATCAGAAAGCTTCAGCGGTTTAAGGCACAACTTTACAGGAACATGACCATGCTGGCTTCAGAACAGCCAGCTCTGGTGCTGGAGCACCTTGGATCTCAGTGTGAGATGTACAGTAATTTTGGAAGTCTTTTCAGTCATAGTGCCTTTTTGAGCTCCCAGGAAGCATAGCAGACAATAGAGAAAGAGACATGATCATGGCTCTCTTTATGGAAAGTGCATTGGTTGCCACATCATCTTGGAAATGTTTTCTAAATCATGCAGGTGATAGGGAAGTGGCCCCACTTTCCAATTAGACAAACTTGGCAGGAGCCAGAACTGCTCAGCTGGAAAAAAAGATCATTTACTTTGAAAGCACGTGTTCATCTAAATCATCCTCTATTCTGGACAGAATAATGATATATATATATATANAGAAGGTGGAACTTAAGCCCTTCCCACTTTAAAGTAAAGCAGATGCTCGAAGAATCCCTTACGCATGTTTACTAAAGCTCTTGATCCAGTCTTAAGTGGTACACAAAAACCTCAGCCCAGCAGTCTAGTTGCAGTGACTGATGCTGTATGACAGGGACTTCACAGGAAGCATAGGAAAAGGTAGCACCAAAGACCTGAGACAAAGTTCTTCTATGGATACAATCCAGAATAAGATTTTTCCTCTTTATGCTTGTATTGTTAGTCAGGCCTGGTCATTCGTAGATTAGTTATCTTTCCCTAAATTATTAGGCAATCCAGATAATTTGTGGAGACATTAAGGACACATCATTTGTAATATCTAAAAAGAATACATGCTTCTATGCCTTGCAAAAATAGGAATTTTATTATATTCAAGTTAACCTGCATCTCAGAGAGAGTCAAAAGTCCCATGTCAGGGCTTACGAAACCCTCATGCAGATGAGTGTTTCGTAAGCCCTGACATGGATGAAGATATAGCTTCCCAATTAAGCCAATTTTGCTCATTTGCTCATCATGGTTTTCATTAAATGACAAGACAGTTTGTCCATCAAGGCTGCTACAACAAATACTACTGAAGACTGTCGACACAAGTTTTTTCTCAATAGTGGCCTTAGAAAATTGTTTAGCCAATTGTGATGCAATAATATGCTTAGTGACAAAGGTCATGCTCTAAATTTTACAGACAAGTCACTTCATATCTGGAAGGCATGGAGGTCTTTTTGTCTTACAGATAGCACAGCAGAATACATAAATGTGTTTATTGTTTCAAGTGTTCGATGCTGTAATGTTCAAAGTGTTTGTCCCTTGAGAGACTCGGGTTATCCAGGTTCCTGTCTTGGACTCGAGTCTCAGATTAAGTGTCATTACAGCTGCTTTTTGGAAAGCCTCATTGTCTTTCCAAACATGTACAAACTCTGTCTACATATGATTGATGGTACTCAAGTGAAGCTGGATTCACCACCTCCAGAAAACTATGCAAATCAATCTTTCTGCAATTCTAACATACCGAATCTCATTGAATTTCAGAAATCTGATCATTTGAATGAAGGAGACTTCATTGCCACTGAGAAGAGTAGGTCACTGATACACATGAACTTCCTAACAAAGTAAATTGCTGATGAAAAGGAACTGGAGATGATTAATTTTTTTAGGTGGCTACTTTTGATAGCCATGATAATTATTCATAACAAAGAACTACCAGTTTTTTTCGTATTGCCTTATTTAATTAATCTTAAACCATCTGAGGGGAAATTTCAGAGTCCAGTGAAATCAACGAGAGGATACTGTTTATAATGGGCCTGCCTACGGGGAGAGCTATTCATTGTTACAGTTACGCAATTCATGTGTCATTCGTCATACTTGACATTGCAATTCATTTTCCTTTTGTTGTTTAGTCAATTTTCAGTTAAACAGACCCTTTTTTATCCAGAAACAAAACTGCTTTGAGATGTTAAGCACCATATAAACATACAATAAGGTGTGATCAGCCTCCTGAGGTGAGCAGCTTATATTTTAAATAGAGAATTCTTTGTGAACCTGGTTTCCTAAAGGAGAGAAAAGTCAGAATGCCAACTCAAACAGCACAAGTAGGAGGCAGGCATTTTGGCCAAGCATCTCCATTCCTCTCTAACTTGATGTTACCTGTCATAGAGTTATGGGTTCCAATTAAACTAACATTTCAGCTCTCAATTTATCAGTATCCAGTGAAGTTTTTTTTATACATATTACTTCCAACCCTATGGACACCGATAGCACCATGAGTTGAAGTTTCCATTGCAGGCAAAAATAAAGCAGTTTCTACTTTCCCTGCTGACCATTGATTGTACAAGTAAACTATTCTTTTACATACTCTTAGCCACCGCTTATGTACTTCCCCTTTGGGTCTTATGTTGCCAGCAGGAGTTTGCCAGAACAGAAGTCAGTCCACTGATCACATACAGATCTGGATTCATCTTTCCTTTTGATAGAGATTTCCTTTAGGGGGTCAGATTGTTCCAAATCCTCCTTTTTTGGGAGTTGTTATATTTAATCTAAACTCTTCTGTGCATCTTTATATCTGATGTTACAAAATAGTTTTAAAATTATGTTGGATTACTAAGAAGAACACAAAAGCCTCTTGAAAGCATATTTTTGATCCTCAGTTATCAGCCTGAATTCAAATGTTAAGAATTCTATTGGAAATTCAAAGACATGTTTTCATATATATTAAATCTTTAGTGTTTTATACTATAAGTTACCACAGGAATTGGAGACAACAGGCAGAACCCCAGTTAACCTCTCAAATTATTTCTTTTTGTGTTTGGTTTGGTTTTTTAAAATTTTTAAAAAGAAATGAGAAAATATACTATGAAGGACTCTAGGTGGAAGAAAAGTAATAAATAATTCAACACCTGGTAAAGAGATGCAAATGCCCAAAGCCCTGTAGGCATTTTATTTTAGAGCCATTGACTATCGCAAAGATGAGCAATGCACAGGAGTTGTAACTGGAAAATTGACAAATAACCCTTCCTGTCTGCAGCTTTTACCCTCTCAACTCACTGATGAACACTTTAGTAGGTTCCAGATGAAACTGAGTGATTCCTTTCTTGCTACGTGCTTGTAATTCCTGTGCTATTTGTTCAAGGGCCACCCTGTTATCTTAGATATCTTACGTTTGATAAACTGAAAGGAATATCAACTGTAGAAGGATAACAACCTAACATGGAGTCTAATTGCATTCATTGATTACATAGAGAAAGAAATTCAAAGCCCAATCTCTGTCTTGGTTCTTATTTTTTATTCATCTTTAGTCAAATAAACATGATTCCCCATACTTTACAAAAGGATGTTAATTTGCCCCCTGACAAAGCTTCTATTTGTAAGGCTCTGCCATGCCACCTCTGTGCAACCCATCAGGATTATTCAGGTTTAGAAAAGGAAAATTTTGGGATTGTAAGTGAAAAAAGTGTAAGAAAGTAAGAAGGAACTCCCCATTAGTCATGATCCATCAGGGTAGCCATGAAAGCCCACCCAGACAGCAATAAACATTCATGTCACCTTGAGCTGAACAGTAAGAGGCAACAATCTGTTTTCCTTTCAGGAGACTTCCATCTCCCTTTTTCAGTATATTCTATATTTTCTTCTGTCAATTCTTCTAACAATTTCCATACAGACAAAACTTGTTCTCTTTCATTACAAATGCTGATACTTTTGGCAATGTCAAGTGGAAGGTCAGTGAAACTAATGTACCCATAGAGACAAGCTGGGAAACCAAACAATTGCTAGCGAACTTGGACTAAAAATGCTTTCCTATGTTGTATGTTTTCCTATCTATCCTGTATGGAGGAAAACAAAATAAAACCCCCAGAGTTTGTTGTTAAACAAAAGGGTAGGATCCAAATAAAAAAGGGTGGGAGTGTTTGATTTTTAAAAAGGGAAGGGGGGAACAAACTCAAATCTGAAAATTTATAGTAACTTTTTTTCCATAGAGAACATTCATTGTATTTTAACCAGTCCAACTCTATACTTTAAAAAGTCTTTATGTGCTTAAGCTTGTTAGAAGAAAAAAGAAACAGAGCTTATGAGAAAGACTCAGTTGAAAACCAGATGGCTTCTGCAATAGTGAATAGATTGAAAACTGTGCTGGGAGTGAACAACTCCATAGATTAGGCAAGAAGTTTGAGAGTTCTTCTGAAAGAACACAACTGCCATGATTCAAAACACTTACAGGGTTTTTATTACAACATATAATTGACTGAACTATATCATGATTTATTTCACGATGCCTTATAGTTAGCACATTTTCTGAAATTACAACAGAATTGAAATAAAACAAACATTGAAATGTGTGGGGTTTTTTCAAGAACTGATTAAAGCTTGCATTTAAAACATATTTCAAGTTGTGATTTCCTGAAGGGAAATGTCTGTACAAGAAAGTGGTAATTTACTAATGGGGTTTCAGGTTTAAATAAAGAATAACAAAACAATACAAAACAAAAACAAACAAACAAAAAAACCACAACATACTGTTTTTTTCCTCCGGCATTCTATAGGCTTTTGGGGTTAGTGGTTGAGGTTTTTTGGTAGGTTTGGGGGTTTTTGTGTTGTGTTTTTGTTGGGTTTTTTTTTTGTCTGGGTGTTTTCTTTTGTTTTTTCTTTCCTTTTTTTCCTTCTGAGAAGAAGAGGGTGGAAATAGAGAGATGAAGAAAATAGAAAACCCTTTTACATTTCTGGGGAATTAAAAGACTTCACTGAGGAAATTATAAAAGTACCAAAGAAAACTACGGGGGGTGGGGGAAGGGGGGGAAAGCAATTACTGTGTTTTTTCAACAGGATTTCATTTTAATATTGTGGACCTATAGTTATGAAAACAATTATAAGAGCCTGCCAAGTTTAAAAGGAACTATGAAATAAACTAGATGGTAAAAGCTCTATATTTTCCCTGGGCTGGCATATGGTTTTGCAATTCCTGAGAACTAGGAAGATGATCATCTAAGAAACAGCAGCAATAAGAAAACCCCAGGGAACCTCCTTAAGTGCCTGCTACATCCATTCTTGGGTTTATACACTCTGTTGGGAAGACACATGTGGTTTTTATCCATTTCTCTTTTTACTTTTCCTATGCAAAGAGATACAGTTTTCAATCTTTAAAGATTTGTCTCTGCTTTATTGCTGCTGTGCCATCAACACTCCAAATATTTATTGGAATGGCCATTTCTAGTCTGCCCACAGCATTTCTACCACTAATTCTTGAAGACAATTGCCGAAACAAACAATGATATTTTAATTTAAAGCGTAAGCACAAGGGCAGCATGACTTAAAGAAAAAGAGACTTTCACCATCACAGAGAGTCAAAGAGAATTTCAAACCATGTACCCTGCTCTCCAAAACTGAATCACATCTTTTATGAGTCCAGGGAAAGTTTAACATTAGCTTTTGAGAGCTTCAAGGACAAAAAGATGTTGACTTGGCCCTTTATCTGGGGATGAACTTTCTTCTTAGCTCAGCACTGTATATAAAAAAAAAATAAAATGGAAACATAAAAAAGCAGATGACGAAGAAAATCATTGCTTTATAACAATAAATAAGCAAACACACACTATAACGCCTAATAAATTAACACCAGTGTCACTGAAAAATAAAAATAACATTTTCAAAGGACAGCTTGTCATGTTCTCATGACTCAGGGATTGTTGTTTGTTTCTCCCCTTTCTACTCCCCCCTTTAATTAATGCATTTACTTCCAAATAAGATCCAAGCATTAGGAAAATGTCACACCATATGTGTGTTTATTTTTGTTCAAGTAATTATAATGGTGTAGGATCTCTCTTTTCCTTTCTTCGCTTGCTGAGACAAAATGTTCCTTCAGAGGATAGAACAGCCTCAAAGCAGCTGCTGCAACATCTGAGGCAGAGGAAAAGTCAAAACTTGATACTCTTTTCCTTGTGTATGCAATGACCTTTAGGAGGGAGTGAGGGAGTGCTTCCTCCAGGTACTCTCCACACAAGCTTTGGAGGAACATGCCTATGGCAGCAGGTAGAAAAGAGGTCTCCTGTAGTCAGATGCAAAGCCCCAACATGAGAAATAGCATCTCAGTGAATGCCTTTGCAAATGATAACTTATGCAGTTGAGCCTGGTAAGCCTCCACAGACTGACTGTGCTTTTGGAGACAAAGTTACTGGTATTTCTGCAATAAGAAGTCAGTCTAAATTGTATCTATGAGCAATCTGGGTAACTTGGAAAGAAAGCACCGAAAAGTCTAGCCCAGAAAGACTGCTCGCCTAAACTGGGATGGAAGAATAAGCTTCCTTAAAGTTTCTGGGTGGAATCCTCTTCTTCACTAATGAATATTTCTTTTTCATCTTTGCAGTAAGTTTGGATCTTTTCTGAGTGGTCAGATGTTTGCAGATTTCCATTATATCTGTTACTGCAATCTTACTTCATTTATTAACACAATATTATACTCCATCAGCGAGAAGTCTCTCTCTCAGAAAAGAGGTCATGTAGAGGTCCCCCTATGTTTTTTTTCTATTGATTTTTTCATAATCATGAAAAGATGATCTCAGAATGTGGAACAGTATCTTGTGCAGGAGGATATAGTCTGAAAATCTGGTGATTCTGTATAAAAAGGGATATATCCTTGGACATTTCAGACATACTTTAGACACTGGGTGGTTTTAAAGGTCTTCAAAATATCTATGATTCCTTTGCGGCATAGTTATAGCCCTTCCATTCTCAGCAGATTGACATTTAATAGGGGGCTGGAGCACCTCTCCTATGGAGACAGGCTGAGAGAGTTGGACTTGTACAGCCCAGAGAAGAGAAGGCCTTCCAGTACCTAAAGGGGCTACAGGAAAGCTGGAGAGGGACTGGTTGCAGGGGCAGGGAGTGACAGGACAAGGGATGATAGGTTTAAACTCAAGGAAAATTGATTTAGATCGGATATGAGAAAGAAATATCACTCTGAGAGTGGTGAGTCCCTGGCACAGGTTACCCAAAGAAGCTGTGGCTGCACCTGGATCCCTGGCAGGGTTCAAGGCCAGGTTGGTTTGGGCTTTGGGCACCCTGGGCTAGTGCAGGGTCCCTGCCCATAGCAAGGGGGTGAACTTGGTGACATTGACAGACTCTTCCAACCCAAAGAATTCTGTGATCCTATAACATTTGCAGAGCTGAGAAAACAGCAAGAGACACCAGAAGTAAAAGCCAGAAACATAAATCAGGGCTGCATGTTCTAGATACTGTAGGGATAGATAATACAGACAAAATATGGACCAAAGAATTTTCCTTTCTCTTGCAGTCATAAAGAGTTCTTCTAATCAAAGCAAAATGTCGTAGATATCTTAGTTCTCTGGTTATTCATTACAATACAGACTTGTCCTTTCTGTATCCACTACTAAATATGTGAGATGATGCTGTCCATTTGGGTTTTCATTCCGTTTTCTAGGAGCTTCATCTCATTTGAGTACAACAGATTATGATCCTGGGAAAAAGAATTTTGACTTAAGGCCATTTCCACTCTTATACCTATTTACCCATAATAGTCCAAATAGCATAGCTAATACGAGCTTTCTATCTGAAACAGATTTTATTACTTTATTTCTGTAGGTAAAGGAATGAGAAGTTTAATATAATCAGTTCAGGATTTTCTACTTGGTCATTTAAAACTGTTGTATAGGTAACAAATTCTCTGTATTTATTTATCTGTCTTAGTGTTCCTTTCCTTGAGGTTAAGATTCAAAAGTCCTAATATTACTGTATTCTTTATTTTATTATTATAGGTTGGTGACAAAGTTTCTTGCTTGCCTGCTGTTTTTGTTTGTGTTTTTTTTTTAAAATGGTCTTCAATAATAAAGCAACATCATGAGATATTAGGATCCAGTTCGGATAATCTTAACCTAAATAGTGAAGGAATTAAAGACTTCAGTGTTTCCTACTTCTTGCAATGATTTGTTTGTACATGGTAAACTCATTCTGAGGCAGATCCTTCCAAAGCACAGTGGTATCCAGGGACCTAACTGATACACAAAAGAGGTGCAGCGGTCACAGTCACTGTGTTCAACCAAAAGAATTATTAAAATAAAGTTCCCTTAGGCTGAGGAAACCACATAAATCCCTTTTGAGACCCAACACATCTGCAAACAAGGATTGTCCCTTTACCTCTTTCTCAGTGCATCTTAAAGATCAATCAAACTCTGATTTTGGGAAACAGCAGGTTCAGCTTGGGAGTCCACTGCAGTGGTAAGAAAAGGTTAAACTCCTCCACAGACAGAAACCGAGACAGAAATTTCCTAATGAAAGTATTGTACCCTATTGCTCACACAGGAGATCATCAGGGAGAACTTCACTAGATCCTCCATCTGTCTTCTCTGGCTGAGGACAACAATGAAAATCACAGCTTAAAGCAACCCCACAGGGACTTAGGTCACCATCAAGGACTCAGGTCATGGACTCTCTGATGTCTTGCTAATACCTCAATTTATATGCCTAAACCAGCTGAGAACCTTAGAAGGCATTTAGATTATTTTTTCATCATCTTCCTTGCAGAACTCCATAAATAATGTGCAAGACCTATGGATGGGTATGATTTCTAAGGGATGGTCGCATAGGCAACCTCATGCATTATGCATGAACTGATGCCTAGTTAGGAAGCAAGTGCCCAAAATTGGCCACTGTACTTGCATTCTAAGGTAGGAGATATGTTGGGCTGCCTCTCTTACACCTCTATAGAAAAGCACAAACAAGGCTAACGGGAAAAAGTTCAGATAACAATTTGAACTGAATTTGAGTTTGAATTTGTATATATCTGTCATTAGATCACAGAGATCTTTTAAAAATCTGGTCCTGAAAGAGTGTTACGTAGTCATAGACCATGATGGCACTTTTTAACAAAGCCCTACTAAGAGATCACAATCAAGTTACAGTAACCCATGAAGTCCTTGTCTAGCAGCTATTTTACCTTGCAGATTGTTCACAATCAATCACATTGATTGTGGGATTCACTGTTTTCAGGGGCATGTGAGAGATCACACTGGGCAGAGTGCTGCAGCCACTGATCAGTGTATGCCTGGGGATTTTCTGTAGGCCCTTAGTCCTGCTTGTGTTTCAAAACAAAACAAAACAAAACAAAACAAAACAAAACAAAACAAAACAAAACAAAACAAAACAAAACAAAACAAAACAACATTCTTTTTCTTCTGGAATTAGTTATCGGGGGAGGGAAGGGTCATTCTTTCTCTGCTGTTACTGATGGGGAGATAAAGAGGGATGCACTTCACTCTAAAGAGAGAGGCAATAATATGTATATTGATATAAAACAAAGGTATAATGGTATTTGATAATCAACGTGACTGATTAAGGTTCGATGGTAATCTTGATTATTTAGTGCATAGAGATCAGGGTCAGACAAAGCTGTCAGGGAGACCCTCCTGTTGAGTCACGAGGTTCAGAAAGGATCCCCTTGCTTTCTAAGCTCCTTCTCAGAGAGGAACCTCGGTGAGGCTAGATCATCAACATAGATAGCCCTTGGCTACTGTGTCGTTATCTGTCTTCCCGAAATCACCATGAGGTGGATGCAGACATCACCAATGGTTATCACTTAATCCAGATTTACAGGGGAAAAGCCACGCAAAGGTGGGGCACAGGGAAAGCATATGGTCACATCTGCCTGCTATTTTCTTTTCCTTAAAATTTCCTTTCCTTTAAATTGACCCTGAACTGCACTTTAGCATTGATCCTTCCCTATGGCACTGTTGCTAGGCACTTAAAACCCTGCAAAGGAACAATTGAAACACCTTTGGGCTTCTAGGCTTTGTATGCTATATGCCCCTTTCACATGGTACTCCGGACATCAAGGTGACCACTAACTCCAGTTTTCAGCCTGTCGCAGAACCTGGATGATTCAGCTAAAGCCAGACTTCACAGCTCATATAGAAAAAGAGGAAAATCTTCACTGCTTTTCTTCTACCTTCCTCCTTCTCTTCATCTTATGACTCGAGTTTAAATCAAATACATACCTATAAGGAATAGCAAATTGCTTATGTAGCCATGAATAAGCAAGTGCAGTGTTGCTCAATAGATTATTTCAAATCTCACTGACTGGTAAAACCAAAATTTAGTAAAATAGTAAAACCAAAATTTAAGCATATTTTGAACCAGCAGAGAAGCATTTAATATTTAATGAAAAAAAGAGAACTGTTTCTGCACTGTTTCTTTGACTTCTCTTAATCTGGGTCACTAAGTATCTTTAAGCATGCAGAGTAAGCTGAATACATCTGGGTGTTCTGCAATAATCCAAGATCAATCAACATTAGAAAAACAATTTATCCCAGATGTGGCCTGGGAGGGCATTTGCTTGAGGAATGTAAAACATTTGGGATTCAAATTGCAACGGTTTCCAAGGTTCTTTAGCTAGAGAGTTTAAACTGAGAATTACCTGCACTTTAGATTAACTGGAGTAATTAAAAAGTCTATGAAAGGCAGTATAAATAATCTCATCTGCTTTGACTACATTTTTTTACAGTGCACTTATTATCTTGGCATAAATTGTAAGTAAAACAAAACAAAAAGTAGATGCAATTTTTTTTCTTTTTTTTTTTTACTTTAGCATAAACTCCCAGACTTCAATCCTGGTAGCATTTATGCGTGCACTTATCTGTAAGCACATGAATAATCCTTTTTATTTCAGTGGCAATACTCATCTGCCTAAACTATGCTTTAAAGACTTCCCACAGAAGCCATTTTTAAACACGTTTCAAAAGTTGTGTTGAAAGCAATGTAACGACGTTTAATTATAAGGGAATTGTAATGCTTCTCTCAGAGATGAAGCTGCTGCTCTGTACTCCAAGGAAAATGTTTAATGTACGTATTGATTTATTTACTTCAGAATGCTCTGTTGGCACCCATCACATCACTGAAAATTTCAAAGTTGGCAGCTCTGACCAGAAATCCAAAGAGAAAAGACATGGAGATATTTGCCAAAAACAAGGGATGCCAAAAAGAGCTCTGCTAGAGATGTTTCAGACCAGGGAAAAATTAGGCAGAATATCAGCTTGAGTTAGATTCAAACCAGGTTTCTTCAGTCTGCTTAACAATGAAATGAAGTCCAGTCCCACACTGGGTAAGGTCAAGGTTTGTCCCAGTTAACAGCAATGAACTGAATAACAGAATCAGGTTCTGTGTGAGTGTGACTGTCCTTTTTCAGCAATATAAAGAATGCGACTTCAAAGTATTGAGCTATCTAATGATTTACAGCACCATGCCAATTTATGTGAGATGGAGATTTGGCTCTTAAAATCACTCTAGCTTGCACACAGTAAAACGACATGGTACACCCAAAGTTCAGCATGCTCTGACAGTGCATCCCAAGTGCCTACTTGATCTATGGGGTGAGCTGTGCACAGCCACTGCAGTGGGTCCATAAACCTGGCCTGAATTAATTACACTGAGATCACCTCACTTTGTCTTTTGCATATGCTCTTACTTAAAGATCCAGGGCTTTGTTTAGTACAACAGTGGGATGTCTTGCTGTGTCATTATGCAAATAATCCCCATTCATGTGGCTTTGCACACACACAAACAGCAATCAGAGTGTCCTCAGACAAATGTGGTATGTTGCCCTGGCAGCCTCCACAGCATTGTGAATTCCTTATCATGAGCAACTGATCAAGAAAATAAAAAAAAAATCCTTGCACAAAACAGAAAACCCACCTACCAGACGGAGAGTTTTGCTCATTTATCATTCCTTATATCATGAGACCTCCCAGTGTGTATGTCCCAACAGCACAGGTAGCACTGTACTGTAGCAGGTACCACACTTAACAGAGGAACTTTATTGAAAGTGCCAGTTGCTTCTCACAAAGCTCCTTTCAAGACAAGGTTGCACAGCTCCACCCTCCACTGGGCTGTGGCTGTACATCAAGGAGCAGGTGCTTTGAGCAATGGTTTTCCACCATTTTTTGCTTGCATACCAGTATTGCAGACATTTTGATGGACATCCAGATGTCCAGATATGGGGCAAATCCAAGATGACTGATTGGAGATTGGCTTTTCTAACAGCTTGGAACATTCAACTAAACAGTTTGACCCCAAAGGAATATATGATAGCAATCTCATTTGTTGAGATCTGTGCAATAACAACAAATTCTCTTCTTCATGTCAGTCTGCAATACACAGGTTTCAGAAAGTCACCTCTATTTCCAAAGCTTATTTTCCTAGCTCATTAGGACAACAGTCATACTTCAGTTGCTTTCCTTTATTTAAAAATAATAAAATAAAAAATCCTAAATGCATATTAATATGATGATTGAAACAATATTTTCATATGAAATATTTATTTGCTTCTACTCTCTCTTCTTTTTGGTTTTAATAGAGAGATATGGAAAGCTAGAGGAAAAAAAATTAGATCCTTGACAATTGCATGTGGTTAACATCAAAACATTTTAATTGAACTTCACGTTACAAAAATCCAGATGGTCTATGTTCTGTTCAAGCCTCAGGGGACTGCAACATGCTACCATGTGTAAGATGCATCATCCCCTTCCTTTTCCATTGTGTACAGAGAACTTACAGTCAAGATAGCATGGGCTGGAGAAATCTGCATTTTACTGCCTTTTGTCAGGATTCAGGTAGATGTCAGAGAATACTTGAGGGATTTGTTCTCGTGCCTCCTTTTTGTGGACTAGATTTCTAATATCACTGGCTTTCACTGTCTGGGATGATGCAAGTCTTCAGTGGAAGTAGAGAGGACCTCTGTGACCTTCAGCTGGGATGAATCAGTTCCATAAATATGCCACATCTGGATCTGGCCCCTTATTTACAGCCACCGAGATGGGTAAGTCTTTCTGTATTGACACTCCTGTTTTAGACTTCCACCTTTAAAACATAATTTTATAAGCCTGTTGCACCATGGAAGCACCCTGCTCACAGTACGGCACTTTGCTGCACTCAAATGTAAATCTGTCTCCCCATTATCTGGTTGTGATAAAGCACACCAGTGTGCCTGGTGCAGTGACATTACAACATCTCTCTGGACACCACCAATGATCTCCCAAGCAAAGACTGACCTATGGCTTATATCATGACTTACTCCCATGACTTATGGGTGCCTGCCTCACTGTCACTGAAGCTTTTATCACCGAGCTGGTAGTAATCCCACTTATGTGAACATCATCATATTTATTTTAGAGATTATTCTCAAATTAAAGCAAATATGAATGTGTCAGAATTTCAGGCAGCCCCCACCGCTCTTCAGGAGACCACTACCTCCCACAGATTTCCTTAACTTCTCCTGAAACAGAAATTATTATGCCCTGAGGCACAAGTCAGGCCATAAAATGTGAATTCCTGACTCCTCCTTTGGAGGGGGGGAAGAAGAGAGGTGGGCATAAGGCTGGTTACTCAAAACTAATCAGAACAATATTCAGCCTATTCCTGCCATTTTTAAACTGCCTTTGCCTATAATCCATGACCTTGTGCAAGTGTCAGTTTAAGTCTAGAAATAAGACAAACTGCAAGTGCTATGCTTAGTTCATGCAAACAACATTGGCATCAGATACACCATGCTTTTGTGGCTGCCAGCTCGCATAAGGAGTGGCAGAATGTTCTAACAAGTGACTGAAAGTGCTGCAAAAGCATCTGAATTGGCACGTTGATCTGTGGGTAGTGACAGAGGGGAGATTTTGGATTGCAAATGCATTAACTAGTGTAGGAGGAAGTTGTATGGTCTCAGACCCATCTGAAAAAAAATATTTAAAAATAAAAATTAAAAGTAACCCAAGACAAAGTCCATTTGCTTTTGATCTGCATCAAGATGAAATTACCGCAAAAAACCTACAAAAAAAACCCATGTTTTCATTGTTTTCGCTTCTTATTAAAAGGAAAATTCTAAACAAAGCATCCAATAAAATTTACTGCTGCTGCCCTACCTTGAGCAACACACAAGGAAAGCAGGTTGAGAGGCTATACTTTTTCCTTACAGGCTGATGCTTCCATTAGCTTTGAGGACCTTTCACCTTTGCCTCCTCAATATTTAAATTTTCCACTCTGCTTGCTGGAGACATCAATTTGTTGATGCTTCACTGAAGAGCCGTGAGCTGGGGCAAGGCCATCTCCCATGCTTCTGCACATGTCCTCCCTTATTAGAATAAGGAAATAAAGGATACAAAAAGATTAAAGATATTTCAATGGAAGGAAGGGAGAAGAATGGCCTCAGGAGAAGGAAAGTGTTTTCTCTGCCATCTTTCAGAAAGAATGGGAAAGGAAAGCGAAGAGGGTGGCCAAAGAAGAAGCCAGGTCTGTAGTGGGACTTGCTGACCTAGAACTCTCTGCAGATGCTGTTTCTCATCAAAAGGGAGTGGTTGCAGTGACAGCAACCCAGCATGGGGGATGTATGGGAAAGATGGTTTGAGATAGCAGTTTGGGAAAGAGGAATTTGAACCATAAGTTTTTTTAATGTCAGAAGTTGGATTGGATAAACAATATGAAATTTTAAAAATAAATCATGTTAAATGTTAAATTATGTTACATTTTAAAATAAAGTTCTAACCATAATGATGATTGTACAGAGACAGAACCATCATGGCTCAACAAGCTGGCACACTTCATCCAAACCACTGTCATGTGTACACCCTCAGCTCAAGGCAAATATGAGTCAATTTGATTTAGCTTTGCTCACAGGGAAGAAGGTTAAGTCACATTATTTCACATGGCACATGGCAAATTACTGCAGTTCAGTGGTGCACGGTAACTTGTGACAGCTCACTCTGTGCTTGGAGATGTGCTGGTCCATGAAATAATGGACTGAATCCTCATCGCTGAACCACTTAGAGCTGAGCAGGGAAAAGCACAAGAGGTAGAAATGGATGCTCTTAAGATGAAAAGAAAAGGCATGGATTAAGTGATACCACAACTTTTTCCAGTGCTCAGTCTTGAGAACCTGCAAGTTCAATTGGGACCAAATTAATTCCCTGAGTAAATCCAGAGAGGTCACTGCCACTCCCAGTATTTGATCACAACAGTTTGCTTTGAGTTGCAGGGATTCCTGCGGGGCTCTGGGCAGACTTGTGGTCAGCCTCATGGAGATATGTGATATTTGCTTAAGACTTAGGTAATACTAGTATCCCACTCTGTTAGCTGATTTTCTGCTGCACCTGACTCTCCCATATGATTTGGGAGCACTCAAAGAATTTTTAAGAGTAGTTTACATTAGTGGTATCTTGGATAAATTATTGGTATTTACCCAATTGATTGCCCTGAATCGGTATATATAATCCCATGCCAATGGGCAAACCACACACCTTAATCCCCTCACAGCACACAGCCTTTGAGCTGTTGGTGTGAACATCAGAGTTTTAGAGTTAAAATTCACAAAGAAAAAAAACATACCCCCACACAGTTCATTAAAAAAAAAAAAAAAGACACCAAACAAACCACTGAGGATAAAATTGCACATCTTTATAAGGTTAACATTTATCATTCTGTTTGTTTTCCCTTCTCTATCCTGCTTTTCCCATCTGGTTTGGTACCACTATTTATGTCATTTTAACAGCTACCCTCCGCCCCCTCTGTGCTGCATAGATTTTCAAACTCGAAATAAAAACAAACCCACTGTAAAGCACACTGAAATTTGCCACAGCAGTCCCAGGACTCCCCAAGCCAAGGAGCACTCTGTCAAAAGGCAGGCGCCATATGGAGCGTGTTTATTGCTCTCAGAGCTGCAGTCGCTGCAGTCTTTACTGCTGTCTCCAAAAGACCGGAGCTTGGAATATGTGAGCTGCTCCCCTATTTATTGTCTCTCTATGTATATGCACAGATAAATACATTTGAGTGGAATGTATGCTTTAGGTAAGGGTAACAGCAGCAGCAGGACTGCAGATGAACCGCTAACAGGACGGGGCATTCTGCTCCGATAAGCAGAACGAAAGGCTTGATTGGCAATGCTGAAAGGCAGGCTGCTTATTTGGTACAAGCTGCCTGATGAGCAAAAGCCAAAAATATCCTGGTTATTAATAATAATGAATCACAGAGAGGAAAGTGAGATGGCATAGGCTCCTCAGCTATTTGCACAAGTTGCACTTACTACTAGTAAGGGAAAAATACACAGAAAGTCAGAGGAGAAAGGGAAAGGGAAAGTGACAGGCAGACATTGCAAGTGGATTTTAAAGGCTTTAACTGAGGAACTGTTGCCATAAGGAGGTTTGTTTTCCTGGGCTTGACCGGTCAGTTATATTGGAGCATATCTGTGCAATAATTAGTTGGATGACCATCTTTTCCCTCCCAGCTCTTTGCCAAAATGCTGCTGAGTCCTGAGGCCAAGCCTTCTTAATCAAAGTGCTGGATTTGCTGCATGGTCTGAGCTGACACATGTGAACCCAGCTGCCACTCTTATTTTCAAGTGCTGAAGGAGCTGCTCAAGGGACCTGCAGAGGTCACAGGGACCCAAACTCAGCCCTGGACAAGGGAAAGCTACTGCTGAAACTTTGCTTTAGGGGAAAAGTAACCAGAGGGCACAGAGGCATCCAAGGGCTGGGGACATATAAAGTCCCATGACAAAGGGGCACGGGAAGGGTCAGGATTTGCTGTGGGTCTCTAAGTCAGACAGAAGGTGATTGGAGTCTAGCTTTTCCTCTGCCTCCTCTGTTTACTGCCTATGTGATCCTGCAAGCATCATTTAATTATAAGGTTGGTGGTACTGTTCACAGGGCTGTCCTGAGGCTAAAAACCATCAGTGAGGTCAAGCCACTTGAGGTCATGCCTAGGCAGTGCTTGCACGACTGTGTCTAACTGCAAGTGCCTGGAATGAAGAGTCTCCCATGCTTATAACCACAAACACAAGTACTTCTGTAGATCATTGGCTCATAAAAAAATCAGTCTAAATCATAGGAAATGGTGAATTTCTGGCTACCCAAACTTCCTCCTGCTAAATAATGTTAGACACTCCTGCAAAGTGGCTCCTTTCCCAGAAAGTTCTCCTGACACCTTTGATTCTTTCCCAACTCAACCCCTTTCTGAGACAATAAAAAGTGATAGTCATCTCTCTGAAATCTGCCTTTGTGGGAGTAGAATTAATGGAAGCAATAAGAAATGCAGCCCCAAACTCCACACATTTGTGGAATGAGGATTTCAAAGGCATTTGGAAAGTGCTATCCATAAAACTGGAAGGGACCTGCCAGATCAAACTATTCCACTTGTGCTGTGAAGACGTGATTTAGATGGAAATCATCATTTGAGGTCTGTGTGGTAACTTTTTTGCAGTAACAATAAAGCTTGTATCTGAGATATTTTCACTCTGAAAATTTAGTTTCTGTGCAGGGTGGAAGATTGCAGAATTTAACATCCAGTTCTTAAAGCACCAGAGACACCAGCTGCACTTTGACCAGCAGTGGACAATCCAAAGGAGACCAGTGACTGGCAATATGTGGGCAAATAATGATAGAAAGAGTAAAACCAGTCTTTGAATAAAGAGGTTTCTCACCATTTGCTTTTTGAGAATGGCCCAGCAAGGCCTTAGGAGCACAGACTGGAAAGGCTGAAAGAATCAGCATGATCAAAGGTGACTGTGACCTTTTCCTTTTCCCATTTCAATTAACAAGGAAGAAAACTGAAGCAAACAAATGAACATGAAAAACCATACACCAAGTCTTGAGAGGTTTTGCTAAGCTTTGAGTCAAATGAATGGAGGGAAAGCCATTTTTCTACCCTAGTAGAGTATGAAAGTATAACTTTCTCCTCTATACTCCGGTCTTCATGTACAGCAATACGCAATGATCTTCTTTGCTTTAGCCATTAGCTAGGTGTCCATCTTCGCAGTCAAAGCCAACTTGTGTTATTTACTCACTCTGCACTTGTCAGTATAATAAAAAAAACTAATGGTCCAACTCCTCTTACACTCAATTCGAGGGAAGAACAAGGAAGAAAATGAGATAAAAACCATGACATATTCCATCGTCAGAGTGGTGTTTTATTAGCCTGTGTTCTCTTGGTGCATCTAAATCCTCATGCATGAGGCCTATGATTACACCCAGTGGGGAAATTCAGATTTATGTTAACATAGAGAAAGAAGACCAAGTTATAATTTGTGTTATGTAGCATAACTGTATTAAGTAAATGCACACTGTAATGGACAGTAGGATCTGATCACTTCTTAGAGTTTACATTCCTATTTTGTAAAACCAAGGAGAGATCCATTATTGACTGAGAACAAAGACAAAAATCTGAGCAGCTGGTCCATACACGAGCTATTCTGAAATAGATTCTTAAAACAGGTGGGATGAATTACCCTATGGAAGATCATTCAGGAATACTTTTTAAACCCAAATGTATCATGGGACAGTGAAGTGAGCTCTCAGGCCACCCACATTCATTCTTGGAAGCCTGGTGCTGGATTTTTGTGAACGTTGAAAATTGGACAGAAATCTGAGTGAATATGATTGAATGGGCATATAAAGTATGCAGCATTGCAAATTCACAGCTGCAGGCAGTCAAGATGTAATTTGTGCTTGCATCCAATTAGTAGCCACCATCCAGCTAGAACATGAACAGCATAATTTCTCTGATAGTCAGCTGCCTGTCTGCAACCTGTTGTGCCCAACAAAGGCAGTCAGTAATGCTTTCTCATCAAAAAGGAGGGCAATCTTAACGGAGCACATAGAAGAAAATACTACCCGACTCGCCCTGTGTTGGAAATTAGTATTAGGTGATTTGGGAAGAATAGGGTTTATCTCACCTGGAAATCTATAATTACGCCTCCATTGCTTACTGTCAGTCTGCTCTGCCACTAACAATGTCATCTTGAACTCTTTATGGGAGACCTAGCTTCCAAAAGGAAATTTGTCCCACCAGTCTGTGGCAACTATATGAGGATGGTTTGTCTTCTATCAGCATGGAAGAGCAGCTTAGCTTCAAGACCTGCTTTTTACAAACAGTAAGGTGAGATTCAACTCACCCCATAGCAAGATGGAAAGTCCTTGTTTGAGTAACACTTACTCACAGGTTTCTTACTCCAAAAGTTCTTCAGTTTAAACAAAAAGTTTCAACAAAGTTTTGCAAGTGAATCTTAACAGTTGGATCTCAAGGACAGTCCATCCAAGGTACTGAGTTAGTAATTACTGTAAGACCACTGTAAAAATATATTGTAGCAGAACTATCATTCTTTAGATACTCAGCCACCTAAGAATTCCCCTAATCCTAAATTTATCCAATCTCCTGAAACTAAGATTGTTACTTTTAAAAAAAAACAATTACATTTTAAAATCCAAATGAATAAATACATAAATACATAGATTATTTGTGCATGTGTGCCTCAACTCTCAAAGGCCAGTTTGATAATTAAAGGTCATGTCCTGTGAAAATGGTATTACAAGCTTGGAAGCACTGATACATTGAATGTCTCCAGATCAGAAAAGAATGAGAACAGAATTCAAAATGCTGAACAAAAAAAGAACACTATCCCCTAACTAGCAAAAATAAATAGGGTTTTTAACATCGAAGTTCAATGAGGACATCTCATGTTTGTAATAAAAGCCTTGCCACAGGAGCAGAAATTGCTGGTCTGATATCTTTGATCTCCTACATAACACCCCCATTCAGTGTGACCAAAATGAGTTGTTCATGTTCCCTGACTGGTACAACTATTGCTTAATTTGTCTTTTTACTGTAATTTTGATAGAACAGTAATTGTCTCCAAGGGCAAGATAATGCAGAGAAGTAGGGTAGTCACCACTGTCAGTGCTGTTTTATAGTTCTTCATTATGAATATGTTTAATGTTCCATACAGCATGTCTTTTTGATTTTTTTAACTGATTATTCTTTGATCGTTCTTTGAGAGTCACAAACTGAAGCATTCCAATGCAAAGTGGCTAATGAAGAGTCAGCCAGAAAGCGTACAAAGGCTTAATTTGTCCTATGTACTAAAGGAAGATCAGTTTCAGGAAGGACAAGGGTGTCCCTGGAAACATGACATCACTCAAACTTCTTTAAATTCACCTAAGGCAAGGAGTCATCTGATTCCTGACTGAGAGGAATTTCTTGCTTGGGTTTTGTTTTTTTGGTTTTTTTTTTGTGACTAAGCTCTTAAGGACCTACGTATTTCACCTCTGGTTTATCAGAGTTGATGTCCTCCAGTCCAATTTCAGATCATCTCGCTGCATCAGGTGGACCCCTTGCAGTGGTAAAGCATCCACCAGTATGGCTTTGGAGCCAAGTGAGTACCTCTGTGGAGCAATCTGTAGCCCTGCAAGGAGTCATTCATTCCAGCTGGCCCTCCCCAGGGGAATGTCACTCTGTGTTCTGGTGCACAACAGAAGAAGTAAGTCCTCTGCTTATTTTCTTGTGGGACAGAACTGCTCCAGCTTAGAGCATCTTGTCCCCATCCTGAAGGCCACAGAGGTGTGAAGGATCATCCTTATCTTTTTGGCCAAGAATACATCCTAATACATAGGATGGTTCCCTGAGATGTCAAAGACCTGAGTTCACATTCTTCATCTGCTGGAATTTGATCGTGTGTGAAAACTGACATTTTTGTCTCAAATGAGAAATGAGGATTTCCATGTCTCCTCCAATCTTTTCTTTGAGATCATTGGTTTCATATAAATAAATAGATGGGTCAAAACCAGATATCAAATTTACTCATAGCTCAGGAAGTAGGAAATGCTCATGGAGATGTGAATTCAAACCACATCAGGCAGGCATCCTGCTGAACGCCATGCTGGCACATGAACTACTTTGCAGCTGGCTTGATAGTTGAGCAGCAGTGTTTGCCCTCACCTGCATGGGAGAAAGGAGCAGTTATGGCACTACACTCTCAAATCCAGACTGTTAAAGCAGCTATCCCAAAACATCTGAATAAAAATAAATTTACCTACCCAGGAGAATATAAAAGGGGTGGGGGTGAGGGAAGAAAAAGTGACAATAGATTTGGCACCCTACAGAATAAAAAGGCCTTCTACTACCTTGATTCTGATGCAAGACTTGGATCACATAATGAAGCTTCTGTCATTCTGGTTTTAGTATACTGCACCCTTTTAAATCTAGATGAGTATCTACGTTTTCTTAAAGGTCAGCTGTGACTCAACCACTATTTTTATGTTGTTCTGCAAATTCTTACAGTGAATCACTGTGTACTTGCCCTCACATTCATAGACATTTTATGTTTCTTCATTCCTTGTTCTCCAAAATAAAAGCAGTCTAGACTGAGAAATGCAGTGCTCAATTTGTTCACTTTATGTAGGAGGAAAGCAAAAATACTTTAATTCTGTGAAGTGCATGTGGTTTACTTAAGCCAAGGTTTCCTACGGAGTTTAAAGGTCAAGCGAATTTGATTAAAAGAAATTTCCACCACTATTAATTTCATCTGTCTTTTGGTGAAAAAGCTGGAGTGAGTCAGCCCTGTCTAAAAATGAGCTCACCAGAAAGTCTGTGGGCTGTTTCTGAGGTGAATGTGAAACATCCTGAGTGCAGCTGAGCTTCAGGAAGTTTTTCACTAAGTATAACAACACGTTACAATATTTGAGTTACACATCAGGACTCAACATGCCATTTATTAATTACCATATTAAACTGATACCCTCTGACTAACCAGAGATGGTTTGGCACCACGTATCAGTAATACCTGCTGATTTTGTGGAGAAAATGAAAAGGTGTTTTGAAATTTTTTGCTTTATTCATCCCTTGAAAACCAACAGATGTGAGTCAGATAAGAAGATACAAGGAGTAGGAGAATGAATAAAATAGAACTGATGGTTGAGAAGCCATTTCTAGCTCACTATAAATTAGAAGTTTCTTTAATCTTGATTCTGTTTGGTCTCACTTCCCTTTTTAAATTGTGTCTGTCATTATAAATCTGACAGATGTAGGTACATTCCAATGTTTTGCCTTGTATGTTTACCTAAAGAGAATATTTGTTTTTTCCTGAATATTCACACCAACAAAACTGGAATCCACAGTGGTCTTGGGCAGTGCCTTCAGATACTAAGGCAGAGATGGCAAGCCATAAGAAAGGAAATTCTGGGGAAAAAAACCCAAACCAAACCAAACCAAACCAAACCAAACCAAACAAAACAAAACAAAACAAAACAAAACAAAACAAAACAAAACAAAACAAAACAAAACAGTCCTGTGTTAAGCAAGCCTTTCCTGTCCCTGAAAATAAACAATTTTGTTATTATTTTTATCAAGTAGAAAACTGTTAAAGTTGGGATGGTGGGAGGTAGAGTATGAGGAGTTTATCTAAATAGGGTGAACTCTATTCCAGATTAAACCAGGACAATGCTGCTCAGAGCAGTCCAGTTGTATGTCTTGTAGCATTTAGTCTGTTTTCAAGACCAGATATTTTGGATCTGCTTGAAGCTGGAATGACTGTGCAAAGAAAGCCTTAAGTCTCAGAAGAGAAAATGTTTCTGGATGAAACTATTTCTGACTCCGTTATTTGTGTTTATATTTCATATTATCCTGGCAACTCTCTGAAGGATGAGACAATCAAGCCTCCCCCAAATTCCTTTACAAGTTGTGGCAAATAGGACACCTAGAGAAACATTTGTCACCAGCAGCTTTCTTACTGTTTCTTATTAGAGCAACATATATGGGCAGGTCTTAATGAACCAAATCAGTTCCAAAGCTAGGTAACTGATTTCAGTACTCAATCCTTAACATTCTGCTGTTGCTTTTTCTAAGCAATTGCCATTAGCCTATGGCTGCCAGTGTTAAGTGCAGAGAATACCAGAGTAATGTTGATTAAGAAGAGAGGAAACTGTGAAGATTTTCTTGTTGTATTCTGTGAAATTATTGATATTATTTATGCTGTGCATTACAATACCTAATTTCGAGGCACCCTTGTACTAAGCACTAAGCAAAAAACTTACATTAGAAAGTCCTTGCCACACAGGACCATACAAGCTAATTAAACAAGACTGACAAGGCTTTGGATAAGCAACTGGCATGAGAGCAAAGCTTCGGGTCACATCACAATAGAGCTATGTATAGCCTAAATACCCATCGTATTGTTACAAGCTGGTGCTGCAGCCATTGCATCAAACTAACTCTTCAAAGGGGTGAATAGGAAACAAGATAAAACATTAAATCGTTGTAATGTTTTGAGCAATTTTCAGGAGGAACAAGATGGGCATCTGCAGTGTTGAAATGATCTGTTGTAGAACATAAAGCACTATAATGGCAGAGGGACACTTTCATCACTGGGCAAAAAATGAAATCATGAATTTAAAGGAAAAAAATGAATGAATATTTCTATCCGGATGAGGAGGGCTTGATCAGAAGTAATTAAGTTAAATTCTTCAGGTATTGTCACTAAATTGTTATCAAAAAGAGGAAGAAAATATGTTTTAAATGATGGCATAATTTTTAACATTTGGTGGAGGTTGTTCTCTTTTAACCTAAGCTATTCAGTTAAGAGAGGCTTATAATAAAATGAAGCAGATTCATCCATCATTAATCAGGCCAATCAAAAAGTGAGTGCCATCATTTAGAGCGTGCTGTACAGCACTAGTGCACAATGACACATCGGAATTGACAAATATTATTAATCATTTGAAATGGAACACAAGGTGGTGGCAGCTGCATCTGTGATCGCTACACTTAAAATCCAGCAATCCCCTTCCAAATGTAAAACTAATTGTTTGTCTTTGACAAAGAAATTGCATCAGATGCCAATAAAACCCTTTCGGTTCTTCAGGTGATTGTGTAATGGATGGAAATACATTTTCAGAGGCACACCACAGATTGTTGGTGGGTGCAACATGCATCTACAGAATGAATCGGGAAGGGAAAACTGAGGTGTGAAACCAGTCAGAACAAATGCTACCTACAAAAGTAGAGTTCCCAATCAGTCAGAGAGAAAAGCACATTAGCCCCAGCCTTGAAACTAAACAGTCTCTTGCATGCTCACCTTCTGGACCCATGGCTGTCTCTGGAAGTTCTGTCTCTGGATGGACTTTGATGTTCTACACAGACAGGCGATTGGACTGGAATTTCTTGTGTGTGAAAAGCCCTAACTATGTACATCTCTTGTGTTCAGAAATTAAACTTTAGCTGGGCTGAGGAAGAAATTCTGCAGCTATGAAAACTGCAGAGAAAGTGAAGAGAGAAAAACTGCCCCAGTTCCTCAAAGAACAAGAATGAGGGGTACACCATATTTCGGGATGACAGGTTTAAACAGCAAAGAGGGAACTGTCATGCTTTCCTTACAGCATGTACTTAAATCGTGGAACTGCTACACTACAGGGTAGGATTGGGTTAAAAATGGGCAAATGTATATAGGAGAACAATGGGGGGATTAAATATGACAGTTCAGCCTCCATCCCAGACAACCAGTGTACTGTGAGAACTGAAAGAGCATGGGAAGAATGATCTTTTCCATTTTTTCCTTCTACATCCACAACCGAACACTTCAAGGGCAGGAGACAGGGCTGGATAGCTCAGCATGACTGTTTCTATGTTCTCATTTTACTCCCTGAGGAGCAGTTTCTCTTCTTCACAGCCAGTGTTAAGGTAGGTGGCCAATCACTAATCACCATGTTAGTGATTTTTGTCTGGAAGCTTTCACCCAAGTCACAGAAACTCTACAAATGGTGCTGAAAAACACTGGGAAGAAGTACATCCACACTAAACGCAGAAGATGCAGTTTATGACTGGCTTCCCTTGGAAAGAATATTTCCACAGATTAGGAGTTACAGTAGCTACAATATTAATAGCAGTAATATTGGGTAGGAGCTGGAGTGCTTCCAGTTTATACAAGTATAAAAAATTCAGAACATTAGGTCTCAGGTCACTGACTTGAACCAAAAGTAATGACAACTATGGTGAGGGTAGGAAATGATCACTGGGAGTTAATAAAACAAGAAACAGTATTATCTGTTTCTTCTGTTATCTGCCCAGTTTGTAAAAAAAGAAAACCATGAAGAGACTTGCAATTGTATCTGAAAATGCCAGCTCTCAAAGGGCTCTGTAATCCTGTAGAGAAAATTTCAGAGGAACCAGTGGTAGGTGTTCCACACCAATTCCTCTTGGTAATAAGATACAAACTTGGAAAAGTGAGGGTGTTTAACTGCTGAAACAAACTTCCAAGGGAAGGTGCAAATCCCTCAGCTGAAGGACGGAGGCATTTCTAGAAGAAATTCTTCAGTACTCAACAGAGAAGTAACTGGGTGTATTTTATGGCCTGAGTGTGCAAGATGCAGGAGGTCAGACTAGATAATATAATGGTTTCTTTCTGGGTCATAGAATTAAAATCTATGATTCCATTAAAAATTTATTAAAAGCTGGAGGTGGCACTGATAGGATCCTGAACCACTGCTGTGAGCAAGATCTAAATGCAGAATTCAAGTCTCCAAGCTTCATATAAATGCAAAACAGCATTTACTGTAAGCACAGCAGTGAAGCTGATACTGAAGCAGCATCTTCTGAGAGTATTGGCACTGCCTCTTGATTTAAAAGCTTTCAGCTCTGATCTTGGCTGCGACCTTCAGGCCTTACTGTAATATGAATGATCATAATAACTCGATTGAATTATATTGTTCTGCAGAGAAATGAATCAATCCCTACAGATATTTCTGAAATAATATCTCAAGGCTGATGGAAGCATGATCAATGGCACATGACTGCTGCTTGCCAGTACTCCACAGGGGGTCACAGCTGC
This sequence comes from Heliornis fulica, assembly GCA_013399135.1. Taxonomy (NCBI): domain Eukaryota; kingdom Metazoa; phylum Chordata; class Aves; order Gruiformes; family Heliornithidae; genus Heliornis; species Heliornis fulica. The sequence goes on from VXBZ01012254.1 coordinate 196,870, forward strand.
AAACCAGCCAGCCTCTGGTGCAATTTGGCATGAACACTACATCATTAGCATCAACGCTGATCCAGCAGCACCACTGCATCTCTCTGCCTGGCCCCTTCTGCATCCCTCAGCCCTCTTGTGTCTCTGAGACATGAAGTGAAATGACAAGACAACGAGACAGAACTAATTCTTGACTTATCCAGAAGAGCTACATGTCTCTGTGAAACATGGTCTCTGCCCAAGCACCCAACCCTTGGAATCACTAGGGGAGAAGCAAGGATACTTTTAAGATAAACTTTTCTCCTTTCCTCATCCTCTGCTAACGGTGGTCCTTTCTTTGTCTAATAAATTGCCTGAGCTGGGCAAGTTCATAGTGCAAGTGGAGGTTCTGATGCTTGGAGTGAGATGAAAGGGCTGAGCTGCAAAGGTCCTCTTTTGACTAGAAGAGGAAGACCAGTATTCCTGAAGGTGAAGAACACAGCCTAGGCACAAGATGAAGACTCTCTGTCTTAAAGCAAAGACCTTCTCTGCTGGTATCTGAAATCACTTGAAATCATGCACTGGGAAACTGGTGAGAGGTAAACTAAACAACCTCATAATGACAAGGGTGGTTAGAAGCAGATATTCATAGACACACTTGCACAACTGAAAGCCACTTTGAAAACTTTAAAATTTAAAATACCTTTTGACATTAGTGCACATACAAAAGATCAGACTAAATCCACAACTTTCTTTCTCTTTGAAAAGCAGGGAGAATAAATTCCCTGCCTATGTCTTCAGTACTAAAAGAATTAAATGTGTATGCTTTTAAGATCTATTATCTGACCCTTTATTCTTACATGTAAATACCAAGAAATACCAGCTTACAGACTGAAAAAGAATTTTGTCTCTCTCATTCTGCATCTTTTATCAATAATGAACAATACTCTTTTTTATCTCTTTAATTACAGTCACAGACATCTGCTTAATATTGTGGATAAATATGAGATGAGCTCTACTGGATGGCAAGCAATAATACTTCTTCACAAATGATGATGAATAAAGAGGAAGATGAATGTGTACAGATAGCGTATCAAAGTAATGGACTGCTTTCTAACAGACATTTTTTATTTGTGTTCTTTGCTCTACTGCATGTAAAATTAAAGCTCCAGTTCTGTGCCACAGACACTTTTGCATGAGAATAAATACATTCTTTTCACTGAAGAAGAGCCTGGTTCAATTTAGGGACAAGCTGTCTCCTTGAGCCTGAGTATTACTCAACTATTAGCTCTTTAGATTTTTCACAAAGATGATCCCGTATGCTAACAGCGCTTTGCATAGTTTTGAAAAATGATTGAAATATTGCACTTCTGATTGCAAACCCCTTCTTCCCTCAACAAAACAGAACTACTGGCATGAGAAGAAGAGACCTCCTGGGTCAGTGAGACCTTGAATAGCACGTCTTGTAATAAAATCCTCTTTATGGATCTATCAGATTCCAAGTTAGAAGTAATTAGATATTTTTACCTTATCTGCTATGACTAATTTTTTTCACTCTGTCAAGAAACTTCCACTAATCCCCGCTGTCCTTTTACTTTTATGGGCTAGACACCAAGAAAAGATACACACAACTCCTTAACGTGCATGTAAGTCATGATAAGGGGCTCCTAAAATACCCAGTGTCTTAAAGAAAGGAGAGAAATCTCAGCTCTGATCTAAAATCATAAATGCAGGGGCCAAAGAAAAGGTATTGGAATCCAGCCCTGCTGTAAGACCCCCAGATCTCTTTGACTTCATTTCAAGTTGCTAAATGAGATGCATCAATTAAGAGCAGATGCTTTAAGTTCTCTCTATGATCAAGGGGGAAAAAACAGGTGCAGAGAGGGAGTTGGGTTTTAGGGCAGAGGTGCAGCCCTGTAGTAGTGCTCCCTTCCCATATTCACTACAGAGGAAACTCAGAGCTACCATTGTCCTAATTAAGGGGCTAAATTTCCAAATACTGGTGGATGAGGCATTAATCCTAGGTATTTCTGAGAATTCTTGTTCTTTTTTTCCTTCTTTAGAGCACTATTTCATGAAGTCTAACTCCTAAAATATACCACATACCTGAATATACTGTGACACTAGCATGGGGTGGGCTCATCTTACACAACCTGGAATATGGGCACTCCTCTGGATCAAATTAACAGCATATCCACTATCTTTCCCACATGGGTCCTATCAACTGCTCCATATCTAGTTCTTAATTTATCATTTTCTAGGCCATGGACCCACTGCTCAGCTCATAAAAGTCACTTTTGTTCCATGACATGGAAGTACACCAATTTATACTGGGCGAATGCCTAATGTGGACACGTGAATTGCACTCTGTCCCTTAGGGATCTTTACTATTGCTGAGCTGAAAGTTGATATTGTGAGAAAGACAGGAGCACTTACAGACAACTTCTCAAGAAAAAGTAATAGGATCTGGCCTCACGTTGCAGCATGTGCTGTCACCTAGGCCATGCAGGACTCAGGTGAATCAAAAAGGTAGAAGGAAACAACCAACCAGAGGAGCTCTAAAGACTTTTCCCTCTCTTTGTTCGGATGTGCCAGATGCCCCTGTTGTGGTCGCTGGTCCCTATGGAAGAGTCAGCAGCACGAGCTCAGGTGTGATGTAAATGTGTCCTCTCCTTCCTTTCAACTGATGGGAAGACCGTCGCCTGAATTCTGTTGGACATCAACATGTAGGAAGCTCTAATTTGGTCATATTGGCAGTGCTTTTAAAGCAACGTTTAATTTTGATTAATTATTTTCCCCTTATTTAAAAACATTTCTAATTTACTTAAGAACACCCTCTACCAGTCCCCTGAGCCAGGGGACCAAGCACATTTATGTTACTAAAGCACATTTTCAGTTTGTCCTAGCAATTTTCCTCTCATTTCCCCTTTCCTATGAGCTGTTTTAACAACAATCCCAAAGTATCACTGTTATGGCATTGATTTCTCTCTGCTCTGTACAATATAGTTATGGTCTTGTCTGTCTGTAAACTCCTTCATTTGAGATGTTTTGCCAAACAAACATAGCCTTAAGGATACGTTAAGAATAAATTTTTCCTTACTGTAGATTTGTTTTATTTTGATGGCTGGGGTTTAGTTTAATTTTGATGACACTTGGGATTTGATGTTTATGTTTGCACTGGAGGAAAAATAGAAAAAACAATCTTAAGAAGTTTCAAGTCTGGAAGATTTTGCCCACATTTGAAACTGCTGTATTGATTGTATATATCTAAATATGAAAAGGAAGCATCTTTAGAACCAATTTTTAAGCCTGCCTTTTGTGTTTACTTGGGCATACTAAGAAAAAATTAAAAGTGGAGATAGATGTCAAACTATGAGAAGGGATTTTAATTTGCTACATTTTTTCTCTCTCTCTCATATACTTCATGTATCAACATCTGAGGAGCCAAGCATAAATAAAAATATCAGTGATGGTTTTTTACACTTTCAAGGAATTTTGCTAATATTAATCTAGAGAGTAAAGGAAACAATGCAAATAAATATTAAACAGAAGGGGAGAAATTACTGTAAAGCATATGCATAAGAAAGCTAAGACATATTAAAGTTGGAACAGAAGTCTAAGGGACATCCTGTATCACTCAATACACTCTAGATTCTCATTAAAATTTTTCTGCATAAATTTATCCAGGTCCATCTTTAAAAGAAAAAGGTCACTGTCCTCCAGGCCTCTGAACAGAACTGTGTTCCAACTTTTATTGCCTGCTACAGTTAGGCAGCTTTAATGCTCCGATCATTTCCGGCCCTCCAATCTAGAAGACAGGAAGGGAGCATGACCATGAAGAGATGATCTTGTACTGAAACACATCAAATCTAATTTTCTTTGCCCCTTGCCTTGAATGCTCTTGAGCAGCCCTCTTTGCCCTTATCCCAGGCTTTGCTTGTTTCTTTAATTGGATGACACACTCTCAGAATGGTACTGCTTTTTCTTCTTCCTCATTAGCATTAGGCATGTTTCCATGAGGCTTTGGCATTGGGCAGTGTACATACATGGTAACACAATAATAAATCAGTCTTTATTACAGGTACTGCTACAAGTCCTGGATTCACAAACACCATCTTATCTCCAGACAGACACTCGGAGAAGGTTCTTCAAAAGGTGGAGTAGATCTAAAGCTACCTTCAATCTTCCCTAAACTTGCTGTTCATACACATTTATGGAAATAAAAATAATTAAATGAGTGAGGGAAAGAGAAACATTTGCTCACATAGCAACTGAGGGTTGCACAGAAATGTGTAAATACATAACCACCATCATTGTACAAATGTTGAGTATTTGGATCATCTGTTTAGTAGCTTCCCTGTTATAAAATGAAGAAAAACAGTAGTATATAAAATACATGTGTTTTCTCTTGAGTCATCTAACTTCTGTTAAAACCAAGAAAAGGTGGAGACCTGAGATTCCTTAATTAAATAAATGCTCAGAGGGTTCTTGCATTTTCCTCGGATTAGGCTGAAAAAATACACTGAGATTTAAGTTAGCCCAAAGGGCATCCTAATACCTCTCACAACATTTAAAAAGTTGGACTTTTTAAATGTTGTGAAGGGTAAGCTTTGTTCCTGGTCTTCAAGATGTTGGCAAAAAAATCATGCATCACGTATTAAGCTAAATTTGTCTTGAATATTTCTAGGCAGGATTACCACAAATGACCAAATCCAGATTTAGTCAGCTAGCCTGCTCTCAAATCTTCACCTTGTCGGTCCTTTATTCCATTAGGTCAGATTAATCAGTGTTTGAGGTGAGTTTAATAAAGTGCTTGAATAAAAAGCTGTACCAGGAAGTCCTTCTCCAAATGTTATTTGCTTCTGATGACACTTGAGTCAGAATTCTTCTGTACAGAATGTATTTAATCTGATAATACTGAAACGGGTCAAAGGAGAGAGAATTGAAGAGGCATTAACTTCTGTAAATGTAATAAAACTCTGTCCTCTAAAGCCTTTCTTACTAGTAATGAGTTTTCAGTTTTCCATTCCAAGGAGATTATTCTCCTAAGGTCATCTAGAATTTGTGGACACAGTCTGAAAGGAAAACAACAACAGTTTTTGTTAACTTATTTGGCTCTCTTGTTCCCAGGCATTTATTTTCAAGGTTTTATTATGAGCTAAATTCTGTTCACAGTTATAAAACCAGCAGAAGAGCAGTGAACTGATTCAAAGTTCAGCTCTTGCTATGTGCAGCCAATCCTGTGAAACCAAAGGAGCTAATCTGAATGCCCCCTGAGCAGGGCACTCTAGATTCATCAGCCTTGTAATTTTCATCATGATCAGGATTGAAGGTGAAGCAAAGAAATATTTCAAGAGAAACAAATAGGGCAAGACCTTCTAGAATTTCAGAATGCTTCTCAGATGTTGGCTACATGATTTTGCTAATTAACTAATGAAAAGGTCTCTGAAAGCCTGGAAGAATCTACTACTTAGCTGAAATTTTCAGTAAAGTTCCACGTCTGGAACAGAAGCAGTTTCACAGACCACAGTTTGGGAGTCCTAATCCCCCACACACCAGATGAAGCCCGGGAACCATAACACTGTTACTGGTTTTATGCGTTCTTGCACATAATGCTTTTTTACCATAAAAACAAATGTAGCCTCCCCAAAAAATAGTGCTTTATTCCCAGCCTGTTGGGAGCCAATTTACTGCACTATAGCCTTGAAAATGGATATAAAGTGACACTAGAGAGCCACAATTAGGCAAGCCAGTCACTGCAACCTATGACCATAAGTACACTGGGCATGCTGGGACTGGCATTCAGAGTGCGCCACACGACTTCTTGCTTGTGGAGTAAGAGTGGCTGATACAGGATGTAAAAAGCTGAGACATGCTACAAGGACTTCCACGGAGCTCTGTGTGTGTGCAGGGAAAGGTTATTTCATGCAGAGCAATGGGACTGTGAAGCTGAAAAATAACATGCAAAAAAATGGATTTTGGAAGAGTGATGTACAATACAGGTAGAGAAGCCCAAATGTCCTAAGAAGATCCTTAGCTCAGGACCCAGGAAGTTGGGGTGAATCCAATCCTGGATGCCTTGGCATACTACTTTGGAGCTCTGATTAAAAAAATAAAAGGTTTTCTTCTACTGCTTTATTTGAGTCTGACTCCACAAATGAAAACTCCTATTCTTAGGAATTCATTTGAGTTGAAACATGAAAGATGCAAATTTTGTGTACAACCAAGATACTTTGTCACTGGCAAATAGTTTCATTTATTATCTTGCAACAGCTAAAATCACTGAATAAACTAGGAGTGGGGGGGGAGTGAAGGAATAGCAGCCAATATGCCATTATAATCCCTGAAAAAATGACAGGTTATGCACATCTAATAATGTAGTACAGCAGAAAAAGGTTAGACTTCTTTTTAGTTATTGACAGCTACACAGATACACTCACAGAACTTTTCCTACATAAATATTTTAATTGCATGAATAATATACATATACGTGATATATATTACAATGACAAATGGAAAGATGCCTGTAATACACAAAAGAGTGTAATATGCAGGATGGTACGTGTTTAGTAGTGTGTTAAGCACGTGATATCTCTTTTATGCTAGGGATATCAGTGGGAGGTAATTACTGTAAGTAGAAGTTAATGAATGACTTCTTTGTCAAAGTATCAGGTATATTTCCTTCCTGCAAATTCTCCTCCCTCACTTTCCCTTGGGTGCACTGCAAAAAGAAGGTACTTTCAATACACCTGAGAGCTAAAAGATAGAAGGAAAAAAAAAATCTGGTCACAAAGAGCAGAAGCCAAAACTCCAGAGAATAGACTGTATGGATAAAGATAGCCTCTCAGTAGCAGTACCTGGTGGAGATCATATTAGCATATGATCAGGTAGGATCAGAATTAGCAGTAATTAGCAAAAAGCACAAGGAGCTTGCAGTGTATTAATAGAGGAGTTACAGATCATAATTACAAGGTGTGAAGGCGTGAATATTCACAAAGCCATGAAGCCAATGAGGTGATTCATTCGAGCTGTGCGCGCAGGATTTGGCAGAAGGTGCCTCAAATAAGTCCTGTGCTCTTGCTGACAGGGCATGGAGGGAGGGAGCGGGGAGTTGGGGGCTTTTCCTACCATTGCATCTGGCTACAGACAAACCCTTTTCTCCATCCCCGCCTCGCTCAGCCACCTCTGACAGTCTGTTATAGCAATAAACTCCCCAAGACTGTTTCTCACTTCTCACAGTTTAACAGGAGATACACAGCTGAAGTGCCTAAATTTGGAAAATTTTTCAAAGAGGGTTGCTGGAAAGTCACAAAAAAATTTGAACTTACCTGAGGGGATTTCAGTCACATCACTGTCCCCTCCTTTCCAGAAACTGTAGAGCACACGGGTATAATCAGGCCCCCAAAGTGGACCATTTCTGCAGCCAAGGGGAGGTGTAGGAGTTCCAGGATGCTGCGTCGGTGCTGAATCTACCACAACATAACAAGTTTCTAGTGTGAACTTGCAATTTTCCAAAGGCTTATAATTCACACAAATCCCAATGTGTTTCCCACACTTCCCAGAATAAACCTCCCACACTAAATTGATAAACATTATGCTCCTACTCTAGATCTAATAGCCATTAGTACCAGCAATTATGAGCAATTTTTTTACTTTCCTCATTTTTTGTTAATGCAAATAATTTATTTTTATTTTTTTTACTAATTGCATTTGTGGAGTATCTGTGAAAAAAAAAGCAGTTTCACTTGGGCTATTTGGCTGCAATATCTTAAGTTTAGCAAAGTTTAAAAAGGCAAATTTTTAAGAATTTCAGAAGGAAAAGCATTAATCTTACACTCTCAGCTGAACTATGCAACAGGGCCACCTGATGTGGGAACTCTGTTCAGTTTGCCTGTGTGGCTCCATTTGCTCTCATGCATCCTTTAATTTTCAGTATTCATTCATTTTCATTTTATGTTTGCATTCCTAAACAATACAATCTGCTAGAGTGTGTTGGAAATTGCTCTGCTATCTTTTCTTTCCCATTTGTATAGCCAGATGAATCAGATTTTATCAATTGATTAATCGTTGTATTTACTTTCTCCCCTCCATAACTGTGAACAGGAGAATTAATATTTATGAGTGTGTAATTAGACACATGACTTTGTAAATCATCTGGTGATGCTGTCAGTGAGGTTTTAATTTGCAGATAGGCTTCAAGTCTTACCTATCTTCATGAAAGAAATGATAAATGTTCACAGCAAGGAATTGGAACAAAATATATTTCAGTTATCACACGTAATTTACAAAATTATGTTTATTGTTATGTTTGCTACATACTTCACCAAAGATCTGATAAAAGTGGGCTGTTGAGCTAAGGAAGGAGAAAAATCAGGACAAGTACATTAGCACCAAGATTTAGTCTGAGTTCTCTAAATGACAATGCTTTAATTTTGTAGTTGTCTCCCAAAAGTATCATTTAAAAAAAAACCTTCAAAGATAGTAATATATTTTATTCTGAATGCTGTTTCAAAAATACCCTGCTGATATTCAGATAGCTTTATCAGTCACAATTGTGAACTATACCCCTGCTAGAACATAGTCCTCTATAAAATCTTATGCATATGTTATACCTTCTGTAGAATTACACATGCAATTGTGTTGAGCCAACCTCTAAGATACGTTTCTTTGTAGCACCCCACACTGACCTCCAGAATAAGTGTGCTGGTTCCCAAACCTGGTGTAGAAGTGTTAAATCCAAAAATGAGGATGAGAGGAGGTGGTACAGACACACCAAACTGGGACTGGGCTCTGAGTCTCGGTGTTGAGCTGCTGGTATGTAGCAAGGAGGAGGAGGCAATTCAGTGTTGTAGAGCAAGGGTTGAAGAAAGGCATACTTCTTGCTACCTTCTTGATCAAGCAGTGACATTTCCTTCATGTAAATGTTTTCTCAGCCTCGCACCTCACCACCTTTCCCCCTCACACGTCCTACATCCCGTCCCCTCACCAGCCCAAATCCTCGTTCCCCTCCATTTACTATGCCTCCCTGCACATCCCTCAGATTTGACCTGTTCCCTACACATTTTTCTGCTGTGTTCTTCCTCAAAACTCCCATTTGACCAAGCAAATCTCTCAGACTGAGCTCTCACCATATATCAGTAGGCTCTTTCCAGAGCATTGCTCTCATACAGTTAGAATTTCAACGGGGCTTTGCAGGTCAGTGTGTTCAGACCCCACTGATACAGCCTGGGCTTGGGCTACTCTCTCTTAGATGCAACATTCTATCTCATCCATCTGCATCTTATTAATCTCACTGAACGTTAAACATCTGGCATACAGGTACTCATCCCTGAGCTGCTCACTGGGACTCCATGGGTGGTAATGGGCACGTGCAGGTTGATACACAATTTGGACTCCTGCTTTAGGATAGAGACAGCTCTGTCCTAGATGCTGTTGCTGTCAAGCATAACTGACTTCCCTGCACCTGTGTGCACCCAGGGCCAGGGACCCTCCTCTCTTCTCTTGCCCAGGGATGAGATCTTGACCGAAATCCTCAGCTATCTACTTGTGCCCAGCCCTATGGCTCACTTGGCAAATGCTGCCATGTCACCTACAAAGTTTATCTGCTTCCCCCAGATTTGATCAATAGGAATTACAGTGAGAATAGCAGAGAAAAGTTCCAATGTTTCTTTTGCCTCATTTGGAAAGCAGCACTGTACTTGACTGTTTGTTACAGTAGCCAAGAGACAATGTCCATGTATGCAACAGAGGGATTTAGCTTACTCTTTCATAAATCATTTCAAGCTTTTCTCCGAACAGGAGAATCTATCAGCTCTGTAAAGTCTGCAAGAAAAAAATATCCCGTTGCTGTATCTGCTTCCCTATAAACAACCACCCCATTCTATCTACACCGAGCCATCCAGGCAACAGGTCACCTTATGTGTATACATAAGGAAACTTCATCTTCTGATGCAAAATTCATCTTTGTGCTTTATTCTAATCCATCTTGCTCTCTCTTGTTTCTCTCTCTTTCTCTTTTTTTTTTTTTCTTTCAATTTCATATGATTTTGTGTGGCTGTGGCCTAAATCTTAAAATGTTTGATGAGTATTGAGTTGTAGAAATCACATCGATATTACACAGATTTTTAATTAAAACTTCATATGCATTTTAAGTTTGCTTTTCATTAACAGCAATGAGAAAAATTACACAGCTGTGATCAGAGCAGTGTAACCTTCATTGAGGTTCTTGATGACATAACATTTCTTTAATTGTGTTGTTACCTTTTATTTTCAAGAGCAGTTTCAGGGCCATTTGTCAATGTTATTAATTTAGGATTTTTTGATCTACAACTCATTATTTGATGAAATTAAGAAAAATCTTTCCTAGCTTTTAGCTTTGAAACTTTAAGTAGCGTGAAAGCACTAGAATTAATAATAACTTCCAAGTGTTTTCAAACTTCTTCCAATGTCTTTGGGTTTTGCTTTATGTTTACATATTGTGAAAATAATCAGAAGAACAAAGATAAAACATTTTCCCTTGAGAAACTTCAACATTCTCATACTGGATTTGTATTTTTAGACAAAGCATTACGTGTGTGCATTTAGAGCATTACTCCACTTTCAAAGTGAAAATACACCTTACGCTTTCTTTTGGATATCACCAAGTTCTTCACGCCAATAGGGGTTTTTTTTTCTTTCTTTCTGTATGGATAAAATCAGCTTAATCATATATCTCATAGGTAAGGTTGTAACACTGAACTGGATGAAGCCCAAATTAATGTAATGCGAGGAACTGAAGTCAGAATACAAGAATTTAATGCAAAGCCAGTGTCAGATGTCTCCTTGATGACCCAACTGTCTTGCTGTCAGACCTGTAGAGAAGCAGAGAGAAAAGTAAATGCTGCATTAGCATCACCTGCCAAAATAAAGATGAATCCTTAGTCTGACATTTCTGTGTCAATTTTAATTTGTGGAGAAAAGAAGAAAGAGCTCCATATTTGTACTGCTGGATTCGTAAGTCTTAGGCTTACATTTTGCTTCTCTGAAACCCTCCTGCTATGGTCTAAGACCTCACTGAGCAAGAAAAGCTCTTTATACATTCAGACGTGCAGGTAGACAGCTGTGAGATTTAGTCCATGACCTTGGATCTTCTTTCTAGAGTGGTCTAATGCAGCCAAATAAGTTTCACAGCCAAATACCTTTCACAACCAAAGCTGATTGAAAAGTTCCCTTCTGTATTTTTTTTTTTTGGTTTTTTTTTTCCTCCTACTGAAAAAGATTTGTCAGTAAAATTTAACTACTTAAGCTCCAAGACAGCATTAACTTCTAGAATACAAGAGTGGAACTTGAATATATATCTGTTTATCCAGCAGCAGGAAGAATATCCTTACGGAGCAACTAATTCACCTTCTGTAAGTTTTTTGAAGGTGAGGAAAGTAGAGAAATAACTTATCTGGAGATGAATCAAAGCCAGCTTAGGAAAACATGTTTCTTCTTGATCATTTAGATTGTTTCTCTTTGACCTACACTAATACTTCTCATTTTTTTACCCTAAAAAAATTAAATAAGTGAACATATTAAAGGTAACAAGTTGAATGATTTCAAACAGAGGGAAAATCACAGATAAGCAAAAAACCTTTTCCCAGCCAAATCTGCAGAAAGTTGAATCATATTCCTGTCCTTTGAGTAGCACAGAGGGCAAAGCCTTGTATAATGCTAAATGATGAAGATTAGTCTGTACTTTGTTCTCTGAATTCAGTGCTGATCCATTTTCTTCCTCCAGACACAGGATAATAAAATGACTGAAATCATCCCACATAAAAATGTTATTGTTCAAAAACTGAGACAGGAAGGAAGAGAGGAAAATTTGGGGAAAATTGGATTGTGGTTTTTCAAGGGAAATCTGAAAACTTCTGTAAGGGCAAAAAAAAAAAATAATCTTATTTCAACCCAAACTCAACATTATGTTAAAGAGGGGTTTGATTTAGAGAAAAGATAAAATTCTATGAGTAGTTAGTGTAATGGGGACATTTTATTGAACCTCTTACGTTTAAGTCCATTTTCAACCTCTCTGGAATATTTTCCTGAATATATCCAGCAGCATGAACTTCATTGATGATGTCTTGTTTCCAAAAGCACTCTGTTACACTTGTCAGCTTTTTCTGAAAGGAAATGAGTTGCATATCCATCACATCCTTGCTCTTTGTTCTCATCTGTAAGGCTCTAATTAATCTCTCCACTACCTATCTCTTTGCTTTGACTCATATGCTCTCTCTCCATTTCCTTTTGCTCTTCTTAATCTTTGTCCATTTTTACTCCCCTCTTCCCAGTTTGTGATTTGTACCATCTATCATATTGCTTCCAAAATCCAACAGTGTGACTCAGTAAATAACATTCCTCTCTTTCTTTTCAAAACCATCTTCCCAAATATCCATACCTCTACTGTTCCCCTCATCACAGATGCAGCATCTTTTCCCAAGAACTGATTTCTGTAGTATAAATTACACTTACAAAGAGAATAGAGGTTTTATTTGTGCTGAGGTGAGCCACGGGGAACCTCAAAAATGAGTAAAATATTAATAAATAAAAATAAAAGGAGTATAAACATTCTAATTAATATGCATACACAGTACATTAATATTTAACATAATTATATATATATACTCCACAAATATATTTTTTAATCATCATAAGTACTCAGAGGGAGCACCCATCCTTTGTGATCTTTCTCTGTGTTATTGAAATTGAATACACTGACCATCAAACATATTCTTATCATCTAATTTTATTTTTACTTGATGAAATTTCAGAAACGAGTAGGCAACGTTAGTCAATCTAAATCATGGTCAGCAACTACCTTTGAGATACAATAAATTCCGAAAAATGAAAACTTTTCAACTGGAGGATAAACCAGATGCAGACATAAATTTTACAGCATTAGCTTGTACTAGTAAAGTAAAATAAAGAGAATCTAAATCTCTTGAAATCTGTGAGCTTCCTAATGAGGAGTGGGACCAAAATTTCACTAATAAAAAGACCCCTTCAAACCATACACAGTTGAATGGAGTCTCAAAACCATAAACTTGATTACTCCTTGACAACTGCTCCAAACCACAGCAGAGCTGAGCTTTCATATGGCCTTGAAGAAGGCTGATGAGATCTGACAAGTGCCATATTTATGGAAATGCAAAAGCTTTACTGCACTGACATTGCTGTCACCCAAAACAGATCAAACAAAGAAGACAATTGGCCTCCAGATTCTAAATTGAACATTTAATAACTATTAGAGGGAACTAAGCAAGCAGGACTTGCACTGCTGACAGTTGCTTGAGTCCCACCCATTATTTATGAACTTAAGTAGTCTGAACAAGGAGCCAAAAAGCTCCTAATTTTTCTTTTTTTTCCTTCCACAGCTGAAGTGGATAATCACAGAATCACAGAACAGTCGGGGTCAGAAGGGACCTCTGGAGATCATCTAGTCCCACCCCCTGCTAAAGCAGGATCACCTAGGGCAGGTTGCACAGGGATGTGTCCAGGTGAATTTTTAATCTCTCCAGGGAGGGAGACTCCACAGCCTCTTTGGGCAACTTGTTCCAGTAATAAACCATTTCATTTCCAGAGGATTTGAACAGAGCCAATAAATTCATTGATGCATAGAAACTGCAATAATTAAGGACAGAAGTTGCAAAAAGTAATTGTGATGACTTCAGTCAAAATTCCATTATGTTATATTTTGTAAAATGCAGGGATTTTTTTCAAGGGAGGCTTATGTTTGTCTCTCCTTGTGAGAGCAGAATAGATGATGCGCTGTTAATGCTGATGAGGCCCACTGCTCACATTACAGCCCCGAGCAGTTGGGTTCTTTGGATATTAGCTACCAGTGCCTTAATCTTTTAACAGCTTATTGCCCACTAAGCCAATTCCCTTGGTGTGCCAAACAACACATGAACAAAGCAGTAAAGCATGTCTCATTCTGGATTTCTCTACTCATTCTTGTAACCACAAAAGCATTCAGCAGATCATTGTGCTAAAGGAATTATGTGGTTGACATCCTGTACAAGAGGTGGTAAATTTTGTATTTGCACAGTGATCTCAGCTAGACAAGCTGATTTAGTGCTTTGCAGTCACTGGATATTCTGGTCTCATAGGTCCTGATCCTGGAAGAACCTGCAGCATTCTGTATTCTTCCTAAAGGTTGGGTTTTTGGGCTGGCTTTTTTACAAGTGCTGGGCAATGGGTTTGAATGATGAAAGTCCTGCAACAATAAGTAATGCAGCAATCTGATTTTTCTGCCTTCTCCTTTGTCCCTGTGTGTTCTTTTGTACAGTGTCTCAAAGGAGATAGCGACTGCTCAGGGATGAATTGAGAACAAATTGATACACACAGTGAAGCCACGTTCTCCAAATAAACCCAGCTGGACATGCTCCAGGACAGAAACAAAACACTTGCTTGACTCACAAGTCATTAGCTGGGGTGGTGTGCTAACACATTTACACCACTGTGCTAGTCCATCTGTATTGCTCTCACGAGCTGAATTACACCTCTGCCCCGTGCCCGCTTGCTCTGCACAGGATGAGGAACTGTGCGGTGAAAAGGTTGCTTGGTGCCTCTGCAGCAGCTGGCGGAGAAACTCCCAGCCAGGTCAGTGTGGGCATCATCACAAGTTTGAAGGGCTCAAACCTCTTCCTACCTCACCCTCGTACTTCCCCTGGGCGTTTCTGAGACAAATTCCTATGTGAGAGACGCTCTATCTGTTATCGCATCTCAAAGATGATGGCAGTTGTGGAAGACAGAGAGGGAACTGGGCTTTTCAAAAGACAAGGTGTTTTATTTCTCTTTTGATCAGCTAGATTTTAGTTTTAATGATTTCTAAATGTTGTTTGTTAAAGGAAGGAGAGGGGAGGGAGCAATAGAGGATGGCATGAAGGGAGTAAGATGCACTGAATCGGGTCAAATGCTAAGTGTATGAATAGTTTTCCTTTGGAAATAAAAGGAGTTTGTGCCTCATCGGGATAGTCTGAATGTAAGGAATAGGAAGGGCACGCTGCTGAACGGGTTAAAGCAGAGGTCTGACTTGCATGATTCATCCTCCCAGAGTGACTCCCCTCCCTGCCGTACCCTTGTCTTCCCCACTGCACCCTTGCAGTGCGAGCAGCTCAGCACAGCTGCTGGAGTAAAAGACTGGAAAAAAGTCCTGGAAATACAGAAGCTGCTGTCTTGTTTCATAGCACCCTGCAGGGAGGACTACAGAAAGCACGATAGAGATGGCGTATCGCTTGATCCCCGAACCGTGCAGCGTGGCTGGTGCAGGGCAGTGGGGGTGCTCTGACTGCAGAATGCAAAGATTATTTAGGCCCTTGACATATTTTCCTCCACACATCAGGGCAAACAAGGCCAATGCTTGTAGGGCACACAGAGAGACGTTTTGAAGGGAACAGAAGAGGGGCAGATCCAAGACAGGACAGGATGTTCAACAACCCTGACTGTGCCTTCTGCCTGAGAGACAGGTTCTGGAGAAGAGCCAGAGATGGGAGTGCCCAAGGAAAACTGGGATATTAGAGCTGCCCACACACAAATTGCTCAGATGCCTACTCTAACTAATAGGAAACACCCACGAGAGAAGTGCATAGTCTCCATGTCTCCTTTAGAAGCTAAGAAGAAGAAACAATCAGACACTTACCCGAAAGCTTCAGGCTTTGAACCTCACTCCTTCACATATGCCCCTGGAAAATTCAGCTGCCCTGGCGACTTTCAGGAGGTTTGGAAGGACTGGTCACCACCACATTTCAGCTATCTAGAAGTTGCATATATAGTCAAAGCAAATTTTCCCATATGCTGTATCTTTCCAGTGGAGAAAGTCTACGTGACCCACTTGGACAAGAGCCTAAGTGAATCTCCCTGCATTTTCTGAATGGCTTTTTGTGGGCAGAGACACTTCTGACATTGTTGCTACCAGTTACATGCAGTAAAAACTGTATGTTAAGCATCGTTTGAAGAAGACTTTGGGCACTGCATCAGCCTAAATACTAGTTGGGTTACTCGTGGATTTTGTGCATAATTTTCTGAAACGCAAATGAAAGCATCCTTATGTTAATTTCTGTATGTGCCTTTCCAAAGTCTTCCCAAATATAGGGCACCAAAATTCCCCAGCATGTCTCACCTGGCCTTCATCTACTTCTCCAGAGGAACAGCAGTCTCCCATAGGTCCAGTGTTGTATCTGTCAGTTCAGGTGGCTGCATCAAGTATCACAGGTCATCTCAAACCATATCGAATGCTTGTGTTGATGTATCTAAATTTTGTGGCTAAATATGTTAATGGATAATTCATGAACCTTGTTTTCCATTTTAGTTTGCATTTCTATACTGCTGGACCCCTTTTGGTAGTGTTGGCTTTTAAAATTATATATAAAAAATATATGTTTCAGACAACTGGGCTTGTCTTTCTACAGATTTGGACCCAGAAGTACATTAAAGATGATGCAAAATCAGTTCTACTATCACAGAGACTCTGGAGATGAACTCTAAGTATGAAAAACAAAAGGTCAGTGGTACATATTTAAATCAGCTCTAGATTTTACAGAGTTAAGCCGAAAGCGTAAGGACACCATCCAGATAGTCATCTGCAACCAGATCATTCTGAATGCTGAAATTTGCTTATAAGCTGAAGTAAGTATAAGCCTGAAGTTTGTTGGCTTGCTTTAGTAAGCCCCGAGAGCTTGAGAGAGCCTTCCCTTAATTTGGCTCTCCTGAAAATTTGGCCTGTGTCTCTGCTTAAGAAAGTCTTTCAGACTTTGTGCATATATTTGTTTCATGACCACTTTTGTCATTAGCTGAACATATTGCAAATTGTTGTGAGGTTTTATTCTTATTTTGTACTCTGACAAATAAGCCTCAAAAAATGTTTCTCTAAATCTTTGATGCTACTAGCTAAATATTCAGAAGAAATAAGGGGATACAGTATGCAGGGAAGAATTACCATCTTAATGAGGTTTGTCTCATTAAACAGTCTCACTCAATTAGCTTCACAGATTTTACTTTAAGAATAGGAACACAGAGCTCTAGATATCTGTAGCTAATTTTGGCTTATTTAAAACTAAAAGACCAACCTGCCAAAAATATTTAAGTGGAAGGACAGTAATGAATGTGGTCTTGGAACTTTCAGAAAGGTAGGGTTTTGAATCAGGAAATTAGATGAAAATACATTTTCAATTTTACTTGAATAAGAAATGTGTTGGCAATTTCCCCAAGCAAAATGTGATCTCTTCAGCATAAAGCACTATCTGTAACACAAAGGCTGCTGGTGTTCTCACAGTTTAGGTTTGTACTATTTCCCCCAAAGTCTCTACACACATTCTGCTTTCTGCCTTTGCTGACTTATGATATAAGCTTCTCAAAGGTCTTGGACAGCAGCACTCTCATCTGCTGCTGATGTGAAAGTGTCACCTGCACATAAAGTGACATTTTTTGCCACAGAATAGAGTTGTTTTTCCTAGCCTGTCACTTCTTGTGAGTGGGCTTTGTTGAATTCCCCCCAAATTGTGCTCTCCATATCTGTTGAATTTAAACAATACCCACAGAGCTCAACAAAACTATATTAAGCATTAACTAAAATGAAAAAAGTCTTCAACAACATCCGACAGCAGAGGGTTAGGGAAGGGATACCAAAATGAGGCACGTGTAGACTGGTGTTCCCCAACATGCCCTCTTACATTGTAATAGAAGAGCCAAACAACCATCTCCAGATATAGTTAGTTTTTTAACCCACATACAATGTTTACAACTAGGTAAACTCCAACGAGTGGCTTTCTCAAGTGCAAAAGAGATGAGGCTGATGTGCTGTATGCAACAACATAGTAGAGTGTAGATGATCCACTGCAGTATCAAAAGCCAAGATATATTGGAGTAGTTCACCTAGAAAAGTGAAACTCAGATAGTGTCTGTGACCTGGGTAGCCAAGCTAGCTTTTCTGCATCATGATATATGCACTAACCAGCTTATACCAGGGCTAACTCTGCAGTGTGCAATCTAGACATGCTCTCAATCTCAATGGGTGTGATTCATCTCACCAGACTCTCAATGTCTGCAGCAAAACTGCCTCTAATGGAGCTGGGCACCTGCCTGGAAAATAATAGGCACTTTTAGGAAATGATACAATTGACCTACTTTGGCATGAAATGAATCATGCCTCCAAAATACTTGCTCTTCACGTGGAGCCTGTTGGCAAGCTGGAGTTCAGATGTTGATCTCTGTGTTTGATCAGATGAAATGATTCCCATGACAAATGTAACTCAATCTGCCACATGAAGCAGAAGACAGCGTAAGAAATTAGCTTTATGTCTGATCCAGAGACTAGCCATATCAACTGCAAGACTTTCACTGACTTTATACCTAGTCCAAATTTGTTGTCTATGTGGCTCCCTTAAGCACTTTGTCCAAAACACTTTTCAGTAATTTATACTGTTATGGGAACTTTCCTGTTTGCCTCCCCAAGACACCCTGAGACACTGGTATGTTTTACATTCACCTTAATTTTGAGGAGTGTGTATTTATGAGCCTTAATAGCTCATTTAGGTATATTTTGGTATCCATAAATTTCAGTGAAATACTGTGCTTCTAAAAGGGTGTTTTTTCTTGAAAGTAAATTTTAAAATGATCAGAGATAAAAATATTTGCATTTCCATTTGAGCACTAGATTTGAAATAGTTAAGGAATCACAGATTCACAGAATGGTTTGGGTGGGCAGGGCCCTCAGAGCTCCCCGGTACTACCCCCTGACATGGGTATGGACACCCTTCACTAACACAGATTTCCCAAAGCCCCATCCAACCTGACCTTGAACCCTGCCAAGGATCCAGGGGCAGCCACAGCTTCTCTGAGCAACCTGTGCCAGAGACTCATGACCCGCTCAGGGAAGAATTTCTTCCTAATGTTTAAACTAAATCTACCATCTTTCAGTTTAAACCTATTACTGCTTACAAAGAAGAGATAACCATTGTAATGAAATCAAAAGGCGTCAGTAAATGAGATGAGGGGAAAATAGCCTATAATCCCCATTATGAAACACAAATTTTAAAGATTAACAGATGACATCTGTATAAAAAACCCTATACAAATAGCAGGGACTTGCAAATAAGCTAAATCATCAAATTGCATGTATGGGTCTGGAGGGTTTCATGTGAGCCAGGAGTCAGTTCATTAACCCAAATAACCTACAGTGCTGCAAAATCAGATTATTGTTCAGTCTGCCACTCATTTGCTCCTCTCTCTCTTGAACTCCTGATGCTACTTTGGAAATAATTGTGCAAGTTTTACTGTGAATAAAGGAATCCAGGGCCTCTTGCTCTTCTTGAGCAGTGTGTCACAACTCAGCACGGGTGGAGTTGACTGAGAGAGCCCATCTGATTCTTTTCTGGCCTTTTCAATTACACAGACAGAGCCCACCAGCATTGCATCAGGACCTGATACTTTATAAAGAGTTTTTGGGAAGATATTCCCCCTGAAAAAATAAGCCATAACTCCTGAATGATATGAAGGATCTTGCAGCTATCATGTCAATGGCTGAATGAATAATCAGGAATGCTACACATAAGAAATAGGTGCATTTAGGCTGGAAATTAAAAGCCAGTTTCTAAGCATGGCAAGTGTGACAGTCTGGGATAGCATCCCAGCAGAAGCATGGATATGGATTCAGGAGTCAGGAAGCATGCCAGTTTTAAGATGAACCTTGATAAATTTTCACTGTGGATGCTGATGATACTGCAGGATCTGTCACTGTGATAATAAAAGTCCCTTTGAATCCAATGCCTTTTGTCCTTGGTTTTTCTGGTAAACTATGAAGCATTAACTGCTTTAAAGCCTTTTCTCCTGCCACGCCAAGAAGGCAGAGTGAAGCAGTGTGAGGAAAAATATGTCTTCTATTACCTTCTCTCTTCTTTATCTCATAAATTTTTTTTAGTTTCCCAGTATGGTTTAAAAACTGTATAAGAAGCAGATTAAATAAAACTCATTTTAATAGTTTTTGTTTGTTTTTTTCTCCTCCTGTTTACTTGTCTTGATCAGCTACAGACAATATATGCACTAGCAAACCATAAAACACTGATCTGATGGCTGAGTAGCAAGACTTATATTGCCATCTTATTGGGCAGAACAATGATGCAATCTTTTTGTTTTATTAACAATAAAATAAAGATATTGCTCCTGAGAGTCTGGATCGACACGCAGAAGCAGGGAGCAATCCCAGCAAAGCCAGAACACTGTCACTCTTGGTAACACATGATTTGAAGCCTGATTTAATGTCATTATTCTGAGAAAACAAGATGGGTGGCACAAATAATGGACTGAGCTCTGTAGGCATTCACTAATATTTACCATGCTGTTTCCAAAATCCTCTGTTGGTCCCTGGTGGATCCAAGTTAAGTGTTGAGTTTTGGACATTTCAGACTCTCCTGTCCTGAACCCAACCAAGCACCCTTATCCAGAGTGTCATGTTAGTGCATCCACAAAATTAACTTTGCTCACCTGAACACAGTAAAATTTCATCATGCACCAGCCTGGCCCTTAAGCAGGTATGTTTTTTGAATTAACAAATTCTCCAAATTATTAAGAGGGCTGGAAGCCTGGCATGTGCACATGTGTCCCTTGTCAAAGGCAGTTTTTAGGCTGCTATGCTGTTTTTGCACTATGAATCCCGAGGAAGACTCACGAGGTTCGTTTTATCACCCAAGTGTAGTGGAACAACAACCACGGAAAAAACCCCCAGATATTTCTGCAGTGACTGATTGACTACAGCCTTAATTGTGTTTTCACAATGTACCTGAAAATGCCATGTTGCAGGGAGAATGTCAGAACAGAAATCTGGGTATGTGGTTTAACATTTAACAAGCCTGATACGTCGTTATGCAAATTGTTAGCAGCACAAACTGCACAGCAGAGCTTCTCCCCAAACAATGCCTACAGAAACTAGGCAGGTTTGCAGTGCTCAAATTATGGGTTACAGAGGTAGGACCAAGCATGCTGGTACATCAGGCTCTGTTGAGAAGCTGCCATATGTTCCTAGGCCAGCCCCGTTGTATTAACCTACCTAAACCTCTGGTCTAGAAAACTCTTGTCTCTCAGGGAGAGTCATTTCTCTATGAATTACACCGGTTGCAGTCCTGGTATTCATGCAACCATTGTCAATTCCAAAATCCTTACCCTGTATCTACTCTTATTGGCCACACCCCCTGAAATTTATAAGGCTTTTGTGGTAGTATGTCTATAATCCTCTTTCTTTTTTTCCAGCCAGGCACTGCTCAGTCATGTACTGTACTTTATACCTTACAATGCTTTTCCTAATGGTTTGAATTACATACCATATATGTCCCCAGAAATGCATTTTCTGCTGGAAAATCACTGCATTGTGAGGATAAGTCAAAATATGAATAATACAGCATGATTTTTTAATTATTATTTAAAACACAAAATGTGATCTTAGAAACCCTAACTCAGTTTTTCTTGTGATTGCACAGCAAGCAGTTCAAAAATACAATCCAGAAAAATTATCTTTGCATCCATTTGGAGCTGAGACCCCAATTTGGAACCTAGATTTAGAATCCTTCTTCCACAGAGAGAGTGGTATTGATATGTAGAACATCAGGTCTGTTCCTGGCATCAGCTGCATAAATGGTTGCATGGAGGCACGGTGCCCCTGATGTCATTCTGCTGGGGGAAATCTGTCATGCTGGGAGATGGATATATCAGCTCAGAGCAGGCTTTCACCAGGGCACTCTCCTTCAGAGTGAGCACATTGCAGAGAGAAGCTGGCAACACATTTATGCTGCTGCAGTACATTTATAGCAGATGCAGCACATTGGCGCTGCATGGATGTTCTTGCTGCAGACAGTGTTTCTAACACCCATCACAAACACTTACAGTGGAAGAAACATCAGGATAGCTCTGAAAAAACCAGCCAAAATGTAATCTTCTGAGAGAAAGAAGAGAAAGAGAAATTTGCCAGAGCTAATCTCTCTATACATTAATTTCCATTTCTTCTCTTAGCCTTAGCCAGGAATGCAGAGTGTTTTCCAGTTGTTTATTTTAGCTGAATTAATCTTTGAAGGCTCATTTTCATTGCATTTCCATTAGATACAGATGCCATCACTATGTGCCAGTGCATATTATGAAGCAATTAATCTCCAGAGTTATTATTTCCCTTTTTATTGAAAGCAAATATTCTTATATTCAGAAAACCATGTAAAGTCTTGGAACTTCTTAGCTAAATTCCATGCTAAAGGCACAATGCTCCTTGAAAAGAAATTATCTCTAAAATAACAATCCTATGCTCCTATCTAGTATAATTTCACCCTAATATAAAGCATGACCTCCCATAGTTCGAGTGTCTTTGCAAGCTTCCCTGACATTATCATTCAAAACTCTTACTCCTTTGTTACTCACTGTTAAAATGAAAAGCTGGTTTTGTGCCACACACAAGCCAGAGGTGACACAATTAAATGTAACTATTTTGTCATAGAAAATTTAGATCAGCAGGAATTAAATGACAGATAAATTAGGATTGGCAGCCTCTACCCCAGCCAGCAATATATGAGCATCCTAAGTTCAGTCTTTGATCCACTATCTTCAATCAATATTTCCATCTTTAAAGACAGCTGGTCCAAAGCTACACCATAGCTAAGTATTTACGAACATGGTTCTCACCTGATGTAGTAGCTAGAGGTGGTCTGACGGTGTGAAGTGGGGCTAAGTTGCCATCAGCTTTTAACAATATTAACAGAAACTGGATTTTCCAAGAGCGAAATCAGCATTTGTTGCCATTATTTCTTGCGGGAGTTCAAAAGGGGGGACCTGAGCTCTACCTGCACAGTAACTGCAGGACAAACCTCCTTCCAGGTGTTCCTGTCTAGGACCTAGAGCTAACACCACTCAACCACCATTCACCTTGTCCCAGTGGAGAAGGGCTGCAGCTTGTCAAGTAGATTTCTGATGCTTCTCCTTCTAACGCTGGAGTTAGTTTTTCATGGGCTTCTGCAGCAGGGGAGCAGAGAGACAGGCCTCCTCATTCTGCATCTGATGGCTTCATCCCCCAGCTATAAGATAATCGAAATAATTTATATCTAACACCATCTAGTGTAGCCCTGCTTCCACATTTTTGTGCTGCTTCTACTCCTGTGGTACTCAGAGGTGGTAAGTCAGCACTTAACAATGTGTTTCCTCATGCTCTGGACCCACTTTCCTGTCCAATGGCAAGATGTCCCCACCTGTCCAGGTGTGGATTAAAACCACACCATGGTCTTAGAGGACTCCCCAAACTTTTACCAGACTCTACTCAGCTTCTCAATCTTCCTCCTTCTAAAAGTGGAACCCTACCCACTGCCTCCTACTGCAGGAGCTCTCCTTCCCAATGCCCATCAGATGTTTTCGCTTCCCTGAACTCAGAAAGCAAATAGTGGAGGAAATGTCTTAAAAAAAAAAAAACCCAACAAAAAACACACTCCAAAGCCAAGCTTTGAGGTCTATAAGGATTCTTCTCAGTGACAACAAGATTGAAAGCTTCATCTCTAATTTTGAAACAGCTTGACTTTGAACTATGAACAACCTAGGCCTTTTATTATTTTTAATACTAATCATGTACTTACTTGTCATTGCTATTAATTATGTACACTGCTGGCATACCAAGTGTGTCATTGCACTGCAAGTGCACAGGGTGAGCCAGAACATGCCCCTTTGTGCTCGCAGCGAGACTTCTGAGGAGAGTTAGATTTCATTTTTTAGTTCAAACGCTTAACATTCAGACACTGACGAGGAAATTATTTACCTCTCTACTTGACACCCATTCCAAAACCAGCAGCAGAAAAGACAAGGAATAAAAAACATTAAAAATACAGGAATCCTTTTCACTTTTTTATTATGCAAGACCCTATTGCACCATTCTATTGTACTGGAAATGTTTGATCAAAGAAAAATTAATTTTTTTCTCATCTCTAATTAAAAGACTGTGGCCAAAGTACATACCCCGACTGCACTGTCACCAAACAGCAGACTGCACTTGGAAAGGGGTTCTGAGGAGTGCCTATCATTACCATGGAGCTAAACAACATCAATTAGGTCAAATAAGGTTAATGGTCAAGCCAGCTAAAATAAGTCAGTGAAATGCATTGCTGTGAGGACCATGGTTTGAAGACTTAGTCTAGAACAGGCCCCTTTGCTCCAGGCTCAGGGTTGTCCCTATCTCTGCCAGCTGCCAGTGTCCTGGCCTGGTTTCTGCCAAGTGGCCGTGCGCTTCTACATAAAGTGTAGATTTCATAAATCATGACTGGCTTTGTCATTGACAAATGGAAAGGGCATTGAAATGCTGTATTAGTCGAGCTGTGATGCTGCTAACGGTGGTGCAGAGAAAAAGGCCTGAGGATATAGTAAAGGTAGAGCTCAGTGTGTGCCTGATGCATTTTAGATCCTTCAGACCACCTCACCTGCCTCTTCAGACATTCCGAAGTCCTGCCAGGCCATGTGGCTATCTCAGGGATCCTGGGACACCTGGACAGGCAGTACCTTCACATATTTAAGCAATTCAATCCCACTCCAAGTCTCCAGCTTCCCATACATTAACTTTTCAAATGAGTGTGATTTTTCATCTCACAACATTATAAATCACGTAGCACAAAGCCTGCGTGTGTGCATGATGGCCAGTGAGTCTGCACAGCCCAAAGCCCAGGGTGCTACAAGTTATTCAAACCAACTCTGAAGCTTAGCTCACTTATTGTGATTGCATAAAAAAAGAGGTGTTTCATCTTCCTTTAGCATAAACCAGCCCTCAGAGTACACAGGCAGAAGCAGCCAGCTCACCAGTGGAGAGTCCCCACCATGGCACAAAACCCAACAAAGCACCACAAAGGTCTGGCCAGCCGAAATGCATGTTGAGAGCAGAGAGCAGAGGTTTGCTTGCCAGCCATCCCACTCAGATTTTCAGGGCTTGACACAAATGAGAAAGCAACAGAGAAGTGAGGACACAAGGGAAACGCTACATGTGCATTATACATGAAGGATATCTATACTGATGATAGCTAGAGACTATAAGAAAGTAGTCCTAGATCAGAACATTAATGTTACAAGAGCCTATCTAAAGAAATCTTCCCAAACGTGAAGCTAAGGGAATTAGATTTGAAATGGGAACTCATTAAGAGAAACTTCCGTTATAAAATAAAATAAAAATAGTTGGAGGCTTTCTTTAGAACTTGGCATTCCTCTATGTTATAGACGCTGAGGAGGTGATTTTTCAGACCGACTGTAGACTTTTGTAAAGTAGATTTGTACACTTGAACAAGTCCCCATAGGTTCTCATGAAGCCACCAGAGACAAATAGGCACTTTATCTCACTCTAAAGCACATTGCAAAATATGGTAAATTAATTGTGCCCTAAAAATGTCTCTTTTTCTTGCCATTGACTGTGAAGAGATCCTTGGCTTATTAGCTGAGATATGAGATGATTAGCTCACATCTACACTGTGAATATCTAATGTTTATGCAATAAAAAAAGTTACATCAACTGTTTATGTCAACTGTATATGACACTGTTTCATACTATAGAGCTAATACTTTGGGTACTAGAATTGCATTTGGCTTTTAAGATCCTCTGCAGATGTGGTCAGGAATGAGTTTCTTCCTCTCATGGCATTGTTTGAGATGCGAAATTTTTTTCCTTTGTGCATTGAGACAAAGCCAAAATACTTTCAAGTTTTTCATAAGCTTCAAGGAAAATTAATATGAGGTAGCCAGTTGCATGCCCTTTGTGGAATCTATCAAAGATTTTGGACATCTATATTTAAATTTCATCTTTGCCCAAGTTATCCTAAAAGAGATACTGCCTTCTGATTTGGGGTGAGGGTCTTTGCCTTCATGGAATTTTAAGTCCATTGGGGTAGGTATTTTTTACATTGTTTTCTCATATGAGTCTCAATGCTGTTTTCAGCACAAATCCAAAGCGCATCCAAAATACCAACTACTGTGAAGAAAATTCATTCTAACCCATCAACCAAACTCATCACAACAGCAATGGAGAATTTCAATCAAAGGAGAAATTTAGAAGGTACAAATCTTTCCCCAAAACCCCACATTAAGTAAGTGTTCACTTTCAATCCACAGATGCAGTTTTGATTTCTCCGTTATCCAAAGAATCAGCTGGCTCTGAGCTGCAGCCTCCATGGCACCTCAGAAGTGCTTCCTCAAAGCCCTTACCTGGGAAATCTCCTTAGGATGTGCTTGTGCTTGTGCTCGTGTGTTGTACAGAAACGACTCTGAAGGGCTGCTTTACCTAATAAACTTCCACATGGAAGATGAGATGAGCAAACAGTTGCTATAACCTAGCATCCCAAAACACCACTATTCTTTTTCAAGCAGACACTGTTGCACATCACAAATTTCATTTATTAAGGTGTGAATGTCACACAGGCCTTTCCCTGCTCATTTGCCCACGTGTTTTTAAATGAACAAGCTGCAAGAAAAAAATCCTGAGTAGTATTTGAAATCCATCTGAACACAGAAACACAACACAGGCAGGAACAAGGGAGTTGTGGGGATGGTATGTGCATAAGGACACCTCAGACGGGGACATTTTAAAAAAATACTTTGAAAATGTTGTGTCAGCGTCATGTCGGGTTGCTGCTTCTAAGATTGCTTGGCTTCAATTTTCACCTTAGCCATGATTGAGGTTAAAGCATTGAGATTTAAATAGATTAAAGAAATACACTGAAGCTTACCTCCCACTGGGATTACTGGATATTAGATGCCTCTGTTACTGCTCTTCCCCTTTTCCAAAGATCCTCTTTAGAAAATAGAGGGAAACAATCTTATTTACCCAAAATAAAGTTCAGGTTTTGATCAGTTACTCATTCTGATGATCTCATTGTCCATTATCACACTTTAGCAGCACCTGGTGGATGTAGCCATGTGTCTTGCAGCTGACTTCCTTTCAGATCTAATTGCAAAGGCCTAAGGGGAGGTATCTTCCCATTACACAAACAGACAATTCCATAATATTTGATAAAAAAGAGCATCATTAAAACAGACATTTTCCCTTGAAGATTGGTCCCCCTCAATTTGTTCTTGATGATGAATTCAAAGCTAGGAATATTTAAGAAGTGCAGCACAAATGGCTGTACTTTCTTTATTATCCATTATTTTTAATAGAGAACAAATCAATCTTATGTCTTAAAGCAATGGACAGCAAGAACATGCTTTTTCAGGGATAAAGGGATTCATAAAGGAAAGTAAGGAGACTAGTATGATGGTGCCTCAGTGGAGTCATCACAGGTCTTGGGGCAAGGGTAGGAAGGAGGAATTGCTACTAAGAAAAAAACTTTTAAGATCATCTGGTCCAATCATTAGCCCAGCACTGCCAAGTCCACCACTAAACCATGTTCCTAAGCATCACATCTATGTGTTTTTTAAATACCTCCAGGGATGGGAACTCAGCCACTTCTCTGAACAGCCTGTGCCAATGACTGACAACACTTTCAGTGAAGAAATTTTTCCCTAATATACAAACTAAGCCTCCCTTGGTGAAACTTGAGGCTATTTCTTCTTGTCCTATCATTTGTTACTTGGGAGAAGAAGGGACCTGACTATAGCTTCCTTTCAGGTAGCTGTAGAAAGCGATAAGGTCTCCCTTCAGCCTCCTTTTCTCCAGGCTAAACAACCCAGTTCCCTCAGCTGTTCTTAACAAACTTGTGCTGTGGACCCTTCACCAGCTTTGTTGCCCTTCTCTGGACACCCTCCAGCACCTCAATGTCCTTCTTGTAGTAAGGACCCAAAACTGACAGATTGACATTACAGACATCTGAGTTTCCACAGAGATATGCTATCTTATACTGCAAGGATAATCCCAGACAATTCAAGGTATTAATAGAAGCGAGATATAGTTAGAAATCACTGGAATATGTGGATTAAGTGAGGTTTCAAATAATTTTCTTCTCTTTAATTAGTGCCTGAAATATTTTTACCTGTCAGCACAAGAAGATATTTTTCCTTCAAATATTTATTAGTATGGTGCTTTGTCTTTATTCTGGGACCTTGAGCCTTTTGTTGCATGTCTGTTTTCCAAACATTGGAAAAGAAAGAAATGTAGAATCTTCAGATGTAGAATTACAATCTGGAAACTAGTAGGAGAGAATAAAAATATAAAGGAAAATAATACCAATTGTCACAGTCAATGTATTTTAGAAGGTTGGAAAAGCCTTAACATATAGAACAGCTGATATGTTTCAAAGTTTATAATAACTTTCCAGGTTTTGTGTCACTAGACTAGTAAATCTTTCCAAAATGTATTTAGTGCAAAGTCCAGTAACGAAGCATTGAAAAGCTGCTGCTCCAAGCACCTGACAAGGGCAAAATGGAAATCAAGATTGATTTCAGTGCTAATACTGATGCAGCCGCATAACAACGAACAAGACTACGGAAATTGGAACATCCTCCCAAGAATTTCAAGCACTGGGATGGAAATGGTTTGAATTGATTCTGGGTCTAAAAGGGCTATTCATCATGATACAAGAACATTCCTCTAAAGTATGGAAATACAGAGGACATTTATCAGTAAGAAGCAGCAAAGACTAAAAGACTAAACTATTTTCTCCTGTTCCTCTTCCAAGGCAAAAGAAGAAGTCAGAGACGCTAAAACCTGATCATCTTCAATGACATGATCATTTGGGGCTGCAATGCATAGACCTGAGAAAAGTATCATCCATATTAAAGTGTGAAAATCTAGCAATCAAGCATGACTTTTGTCATGCCTTGAGCTGATTATTTCTTCTGTTTCCAAAGCATAAGAGAGAGCAAGAGAACAACATCGTTTGAGCTACAGACAGTGTGGGTCACTAGGAGGGGATTACAGATGGAGGGATCACTGTCCGTTCAGAAAGGCATGGGTTTAGTTTCAGTTCTGAGAGAAGCTCAGAAAGTAAGTCCACCTTTCCTATCCTTCGTCTCTCTCCTTGAACTTGTTTTTCAACTTTTAATGAGGAAAATTTCTCTGAGTCAAGTGATGGCTGTGACTCCTGCAGCAGCTGAGTGCATAACACAAATATCACAACTATTGTGCATTCAAAATAACTTCAGGGCAGGATGACACAGATTTATCTCACAATGGAAAATTAAAGTAAGTTCTAATTCCCCAAATACCCATGTGCTTCACCTCTGCATGAGGCAGGGCTATTCCTGTGTCACTGCTGTGTCAGAGGAAACCCCACACGTTGCCCAGCTTCGCTGGGCAACGTGTGGGGTTTCCTCTGTGATAGAAAAAGGCTGCAACCTGGAATAGATAGGGAAAGAGGGTTCAGGTATCAGACTTGCAAGCAGTGGCCTCTAAAGGTGTCTTCAACATTTTATCTTATGGCCTTTGATGCCAACAGGCAAGAATGGAAAAGACTGAAACAAAAAAAAAAATCTTCCCAGACACATAAAAAACTTCAGCATGTGCCTTCAGCTTGTGTTACATCTACCCACAAGAACAAATTTTTCTTTATGCTGAACCCCATTCTAATGTATACCCAAAATGAGTTACTGCAAACAAATTAATCTGCAGAAAGGACTGATTCCTGCATAACCAGGGTGCTGTTATCCTGTTATCTTCCTGTTTCCATACTTCAGGACACTAATATGTCAGGAACTGTCTGGTTCAAAAAGAAAATAAAAGAACTGTTGCCAGTGAGCAAACGCCGGTAAAATTCTGAAAAAAAACCCAACCACATGATCAAGTCTCTACAAGTGTCTGAGCTGGGGCATATAAAAACAGAGGTTCCTTAAAATCTTCCAGCCACAAGATCTAGAGCTGAAATGCCACCTTCCCATGCCAGAGGTTTTCTAGATTTATTTCCTTATTCCCTGACTACAGGGTTAGACCATTTACAGGGGTACAGGTTGTTGGCCACGAAGCTGTGAGCTGTATCAGGTCCCACTGCTGCCCTGGAAGACAACTGTTGGAGGCAGCATCCCACTTGGGAAGGTGCTCCCTAATGCCCGGCAAAGGAGATACCACTGTCCTGTGACAGGAAGGATTTCTCAGGCTGCTTTACACTAGACCATTTCTGCTCCTCAGTACATACACATTACTTTCAAGGCTCTTCAGTAAGGTAGAAAAGGGGGTAAAAACTGGTTTCAAAGATATAGTAAGCCCTTCTGTATGCTCAGGCCACTCTGGTATTGCCAGTACAGCATAAAAATTCAGCACTTGTTTGCAAGACTTTCACGCATCTTTTTAATAACCTCATTAACCAAATTGAGGAGGGTTGGGAGGGTTTAGTGGGTGTGTTCTTTCAAGTCATTTTCAATATCTTCTGATCAGAAGAAAATGTATGTGCAGCTGGAATTGGAAGAAGGTTTCTGTGCACATACGGAGCAGAGCCATCAGCCAAGTATTCCACTGCTGTTCCCTTCAGCCCTCTCCCCGTTATCGCTATTGACACTTTAAAATGTCAAACTATGGTTTTTCTATCACTCGGGAGTAATGTCTCATTCTGGATGTGTTCAGGCTTCTTTCTTTGTTCTTGCAGCACTAACATGAGATTGTCAGGCCCCAAATTAAAAATGATTGCTTCCTGCAATAGCTGCCTACTGCACTCCCACAACTGTGCTGGTGGGATTTTTTTAAGACCACCTGAGGGACTGAATCACTTCTGCCAATTAGAAAGTGAGCATATTGTATTTTTAGGTACTTTTCAAAGCCCTAAAGTGATACCAGCACCACGTCATCCCTGCAGTTGGGGACACTGAGCTGCATGATCCTAAAGCTGTGAGCATCCTTTGTATCCAACACGGACTCAAACAGCCTAGCAGACTCATAAGCCTGAGTATCCTGAGCCAGTTGCCTCCAAGGACAGAGCCTGGAGATGCATCACCAGGCACTGTGCTTGGCTATGCAGCTGCTGAAGCTCTTCCAGCTGGGGATGGTATTTACTGCATGCATGACCTGTCATGACATGTTAAGTACCTGACCCAGTACATGTTAAATGGTGTCTCTTTTTTATTTTCCCCTTAAAGTACTTGAAAAAATTAGTAACCAAATACTCATGTGAAGCTACCCAGAATGGTTTGATACATTATATTAGTTTTCATCTACTTTCTTTGTTGGTTATAAAATGGGAAATGCCTTAGCTCCCGCAGATGGGTTATGCAAGCAGAAAGAAATTGCTCCCAATGCATTATGCCGGTTGGACACTGTTTATTCTGGCAGTAAGACAGAGTGCAGACTCCAGCTCAGAAGCTGCTCTGCTACCTGAAGCAATTGAAAAGTTAACTGGTGATCTCTGAACCACACATTCAGTAGCACTGATGACAGAAATTGTATTTAGTATGTCTCAGTATGAAATTTTAGCTCAAATTTTATGTTAATGTAAACTGATATGGCTTCACTGATTGCATCAGGGCTGGACCAGAATGGTGGAGAATCTGACACAAATACACAGGTATTACAGTTTTAATTCATCCTGAGCTGATA
This sequence comes from Heliornis fulica, assembly GCA_013399135.1. NCBI lineage: Eukaryota > Metazoa > Chordata > Aves > Gruiformes > Heliornithidae > Heliornis > Heliornis fulica. The sequence goes on from VXBZ01012254.1 coordinate 228,284, forward strand.
AATTGAATTAGGATTTTGGAAAGAATCAACGAGTGGTTTCTGCTTGCACTGTGAGAAGTATGTGTCAATGTAGACAGGCCGGAGCGATTCATCAAAGAAACTTAAATAAAACATTACTTCTCCACTAGAAAACAAAATTTCATCTTAACCACATGCAAAGAAAAATGTCAATTGCTGACAGGATTTTTCACCAGAAAGAAAGAGTGCATTGATATTTTCTGCCTTCATCAGCTCAGTTATTCTCTGGTTCCAGGTTTCTTGTGATCTCCTGAGGATCCAGCTAAGCCATGTCTTTCATGATGTTGCATTGCAATGCCCCAGGAATAGGCAGGTCTCAGATCTCGATCTTTCAAGCTTTTATTTCTATTATGGTGATGTGTGAAAGTGCCGGTTTTGCCCCCTGAGATAGCTAAAATGCCAAAAAAAGACAAGATGCAGAAAGTGAATAAATGACAAACAGTAAGATGAAAGGAAGAGGCAGAGCAATGGCAGCTGGAGCAAAGAGTTTGCAAACTTATTTCAATCTCATGTAGGCACAAGTGTATTGTTATGAATCATAGAAACATATTTTAATAGAAATAGAAAAACACGATCTGCTGTCCCTTCTCTCATGCCTCTCTCCATTGCCTCTTGGGAGTTTTTCTGTAGGCATTTTGGTAGAGCTTTCTCTCTGAAGTTTCAAAAGAAGATGAAGAATTGTCATTAACTAAGGAGTTTTGTGAAAGCAGTCTTTTCAGAGGTGGATGGTTAATGGTTAGTGACTACAACATGTAAGTATGCAGGAAAAGATGAAAAAGCCTTCAAAAATCAGTCAACAATATTGAAAATAATGTGGAGCAGGCAAAGAGCTTGCACTGAAACACCTATGAAAGGACCAGAAAGCAAACTGCTGCCTGCCACTGCCCTGACACTAAGGTCTTTTGCAGGAGCTGATTCCCTCCTGGGACAGCAGACTCTTGTCAAATTGCTACACGTGTACCTGCTGGACCTGGGAACGTGGCATGAGTATTTCATGAAAACACCTTGAACAGAGAAAAGTGCTGCAGTGATTTACTAAGGCATGATGTTCTCATGCCTCTGCATTCCCAGGGGCACTGTGAGCCAAAGTGCCTCTCCTGTCAGTTCCCAGCTCACAGGGACTGTGCAGGGACATGGTCCTTAATAAGTGTGAGGAAAAGGGGGTGAAGCAAGGGGAGAAGGACAAGTACATAGTTTGGAACAGGACTGATCTGATCACAGATTAAAGGCACCTAAACATGGTCTTGTACACACACTGGGTGCTTGAATTCCCATCACCATCATTAGAGACTGAGGACACAATGTAGATGCTGAAAAAAAGTGTCTGATGGGATTTAAGAGGCTCTAGAACAAGATGTCTGGTTTTGAAGGGCACAGGTCTCCCATTAATCCTAGATCGTATTTATTGGGCCACGCAGATGTCTCTGATATGCTGGAGCCTCTCAAATTACATTAGGCAGTACCTATGAACCTGAATCGAGCTTGCATGTCTTTCTTGAGCTAGACTCTACTTCATTAACTAACCAGAGGTGAACTCGTTTCTGATGATCTGTGAACACCAAAAGCTCACGCACTTGTTTTTTCACTTGTTTCTTGCTTCAAAACCACAATCGATACCAGTAGCTGGGACCCAAAGCAGTGCAGTCTTTTACTGGGACACTAGAGAATTTATAAAAAGTTATGATTTAATTATAAAGACTCCTAAAATACCTAGAGTGTACAGCCTAATTCCAAAGCTCATTTCAATTGGTGACTGTCCATTACCTTTTAGACACCTGGATCAGAGACAAGTGGCAAGAAATCTAAGTGCAATGTCAGAAGAATGAGGATCTTGAAATCCTCATGGTTTCAGTTAGAGTTCCCTCACTTTTTAAAATTTCTCCAAACACCTATTCAGTAATTATCATGAACAAAACAAACAACCTCCCCCGAAAAAACCCAAACCAAAACCACCACCACCAACACCCCAAAAAAAGGCCAAACCAAACCAAACCAAAAACCTCAACCCTGGTCTTAAGTGACTTCTTTGATGTCAGAGGGAGATCTGTGGGAGAAAATGAAGTGCAACTAATTCTACAAATCCATTTCCTTTAACACATTCTTGCACCTCCTCCTACCCATCCCATGTATCTGCTTCATCCATCTGTTTCATCTCATGAAATGCATCGATCATGAGCTCCCTGGAGCACGTCCAATTTTCCCTGCATCTGTAGTTGAACATTCACGTTCCTGTAGACAAGCATAAATATTGTGTAGTGAGCGGTTAGCCTTGTTTCCAACTTCAGCATGTCATATTCTGAAAACTATCCATTATTCAGAATGGTTTATGGGCTTATTTATCAATTAATACATGGTATTATGATCTTCGAATTTCTCATTGGGTGCATTCTCAATGTACACCTCTATTGCCGATTCTGTGCAATTTCTGTATAACTACTGAGTTTTGCTTTAGTTGATCAGTAATATTGCAGCTGCATGGCACTGAGGAGCCAGTTACAACACCTACATTTAGAGGTATAAAGGCTTTTGCACTGCTGGGGTCTCTGTCCCTAAATCTTCAAATGCATCTTGGTGCTAAACAACTCCTGTAATGGCATTCTTGCAATGGCAGGTCCTCCCTGGGGACAACATCCATGCAGGTGACAGTATGGTTAATTTGCAATTTAAACAAAACATGACCTTCAAATTAAAAATTAGCATTTTTAGGTACAGCTGATTCACTTGAGTGTGCACAGAAAGCAAACAAAGGATTTGAAACAGCAAATCAATTTCCTTTAAAAATGGTAGTAAATGTGTGTGGAATACTTGGGTATTCACCCAGCCTGGCCAAGGGGGTTATAACCTGCAATAATTAAAAGCATTTGTCTGACCTTCTTGGAAGGAAAGTAGTAGTCATTCCTGTAGATTTTACAGACATTGAAGTTTTGCTGTAAAATGTAATTTTAACTTAAAGAGGCTCACCCTTATTGGGGGCAGACTTGATAGTGCTGGGAGGATGCTTGCAGGCACATCAGTAATAAATTTCTCAGGCTTTTACCCTGGAGTTCTATTTCTCTTGATGTTCATGTTGGAGTTGCTGCCAGGTTATACACCTGAGACAGCCCTGAGAGCGCAGGGCAGTGTCAGCTGAAAAATCTGAATATGGAGATTAATATCTGTGACAAGAAAACCAGAGAGCATGTTTAGCTGGAAACCTGCCACATTGGTATAGTGAACTGAAGTAATCATTGTTTCTGCTGGCTTTGGGCG